>JAOSBP010164648.1:0-15396 GCA_027563825.1 Erythroxylum mucronatum
ACAATGGGATGTTAGAGCAGTCACTACAATCACTTAGTCATGACATCATCATTTATAATCTCTTATAAGGTATCATAAAGAAAAGACACAACTTTTAAAAACCAACTGAATTCCTTCTTTCATTTCATAGAAACCAAATATGTACATTGTAGCTTTACAATCCATCCAACTATGTGCATCATCCAAGACCTAATACAAAACACACTATAAGAAAGAGGAATTATTCAAAAATTTATATCTAATCTTTCAGTCTCAGTTGACTAACATTTGAGTCATTTCTTCTTTCCAAAAGTACAAGAATTATGCTTCTTGTAGAGTCTTTCTGTCGCTAATGTCCTTTCTCGGTCTTGAAAAATCAACGTTGCAATTTTGGTGAGTTTTGTCAACTCAGTGTGGTAACCATCCTCGATGGTTCACTCAATTCATACAACACATCATCACATGTAAACATATAATTTACATCTTTTCATTTAGCATATAGCATCATATATCATTTACTTCACATATCCACTCTCATTCAAATACATGCCCACAATATATTTCAGTTAGTCAAAGACACGTATTAAATTTGTATGCAGTGCTCGTGATACTCACTTTTGATTATTACGTTGTTGTGACTGAGTGCCTAAACTGTCTCGTATTTATTGTGGATACCGAGCTCATTGATACTGTCCCTTATCTGTTAGGGATACAGGGCTCATTATACATAGCGAGCCTTCGTCTCTTAAACACATTCCGAGCTTTAAGCTCATTTTCGGCGGCTACTCAAGTCATAATTCTCATTATCTAATAATACATTCATGTAATGAAATGCATCATACATATTCAATCAATCATTGTTTCAACCAATCATGTTCACAATCTCATTCAAATTTATCATTAGACCTTGGTCCGCCATTCAACAATCATATTGAGTAACACTTATTTCTTCACATTCACATACAAGGAGCACTTCTAATATATTCTCGAATAATAACTCCTCAGACATTCAATTTTCCGGAATCATCAATATCACAAATATGTCAATATCACAAAACAACTTCAGCAAAAACACATATCTAGTTAGGAGTACACATCTAGGTTGACTCACTGATCGCTCCAAAAGCTATTGCCTCAAAGTCACGGCAACGTCTAGATGTTGACATTCCAAATGCTCCTCTATGTCATGCAATAAACATTTATACATATCACAAATTTGCACAATTATACACGTACTCATTTATGCACATATGTATACATATGGATTATGCACAATACATGTTTAATGACAATCCCGGGTATCTTTCCATTATTCTCATCACGTAATCATTCATATATCAACACTCACATAAGTATAATTTGTACTTAGGGTTTACACCTCCATAAAACAATTTGAATCTAATTTCATAACTCATTTGATCATTCCAAATTTTTCTAAAAATAGACTTTCAGGTCCACTTTTCATGATCATTCTAACAAGGAAAATAGAGTACATGGGCCACACTTCCTTCTAGAAAATTATTCTCCTATATCTTAAGTTTCTAATGAAACTAAGACCATACAATTTGGTTCAGTATTCCGAAAGTTATACTCAAAATACTTCGGACTAAGTACGTTCAAAATTTTGGCTAGTACATGATCATGCACTCAAAGTTGGACAACTCATATCTCTCAAATAAAATATCCAAAAATTACAAAATTTATACCAATTGAAATCTAAGAGAATAAGTTACAACTTTTGTGAAGATAACTTTGTCTGATTTAGCCTACATCAATATGGTTTATTCGATAACAACAGGACATGATTTCTGTCACGGGTAGTGCTGCAGCCTAAGCCAAAACTGAACTTCAAGCTAAATTTCAAAACCCCTTAATGACATAATTCAAATTCAATTTCTTCTTAAAAATTGTAGCTGTATGTCTCTAGTTTCATCTAGATCAAAATCCATCCAATTTTAATATTCACAGATCAAGGTATGGCCCAAATATAAATGCATGTTCCGTAAAAATACTCCATATAACATACTCCAACGCACTACATTGCCAAAATTCGATCATTTCAAGTTGATCATTCTGTTATACCTAAACTTTTTGTTCAGTATTCTTTATACATAATTCACAATTTCATGATTGATTACAACCCAAAAATAGAACTTATTCCATACTTTTCTTTATCACATTTTTCTGTAATTTTGTCTACTTCATTAATTTTCATTTAACTCCAATTATCACAACCCTTTATCACCCTTTCTGCACATTTTCTATTTCATTTTTCACCTTCATTCTCACTTCAATTTTAGCTTCACTTGATCACAATCAAATCAAAATCCATGAACAACAAACATCAAAAACAGAACATCATTCATGCATGTTCATCATTTTCTGCACTTCTTCATTTTTCTGCTGCACTTTTTTTTTCATTTTTCTGCTGCCCTTAGTAATCAACTTCTAGTCTAATTTTGAAACTTTTAAAGATAGAATTTGAAATCAATATCTTCATGAAAAATGTTGATGAATTTAATCTAAATCAAAAATTATCTCATTTGGATAATTACATAATAAGTTATGGCTAAAATACAGAAGCTTAATCAGTGAAAATGTTATAGCTAACATTTTCCAGCACGCTTTCTTCTAATTTTCTAGATTTTTATAACTTTCTACATTTTACATCTAACACATCTTGTACCTAGATCATCTTTTCTACTTCATTTCAAGTCAATATCATTCACAAACAATCATGATCTATATTTGATCATTAGCCCAAAAACAGAACACATACATGTACCCATTCATCATCAATTTTTTGCAGTTCATTCTAACTCTAAATCAACTCTACATTAATTTATGAATAATTAATCATCATACATATACAAAAGCAAGACATTTATATAAACTTTTCATCACCCACGACACATACATAAAATTTGCACAATCAAGTCATCAATCTTAATTTACTCATCATTTTAGCTTCATTTAACCATACCCATGATGTCTAAAGCATAACTTACTTGATTTAGCTTCAAATTCTTCAAGAACACCAAGAATCCCTAATTTTCCATGCATCCCACGTACAACATCATGGAGGCGGATTATGTTAGGTTTTCTTATGGCAATGAAGAAGACAACATGGTAAGAGTAGCAAGTGAAAGATGAGACAGCTAGGTTCAACGTTGGTGGAGGTGGCAACAAAATTCATGAAGAAGGTGAAGAAGCTTGAAGAAAATGGAGAAAGTCACGCAGAAGAGAAGAAAGCAAGACAAAAACAAAACAAGACAAAACAATTAACTTGGTCTTTCAAGTTGGAAGAAACGTGGGCTTTAAGACTTGGCTTGGCAAGTGACAAGTGACACTTGGCAAGTGACAAGTGGCAAGTTCTAAAGCTTTAAACTAAGTTCTCTTATTTAACTAGTCCAATCAATTCCAATTACTACTCCAATTGTCTCCTAATTTTCAATGACACTTGTCAATAAATCACAGAGTCATTTATCAAAATTTCTATTTCCATTGGACAATAAATTCTACTACCATTTATCAATTATCTTGCCACTTGGCATTTTTCCTACTCCAAAAATACCTGAAATTTTTAGAAATTTCTTAAATTTCAAAAAAAATTATAAATCAATAAATTGCTCTCCAATTCAATTTTCAACACATAAAAACTACGATTCTCAATATAATCACATTTATAAAATCAATTATACTCGAAAAATGTCAATGAATGCATGTATAGTCATTTTAATGTGCAAAAATTCAATAATCAAGTGTATGTGTATGCCAAATTATGCATGAACATGAAATGCACTTTCTAACTTCTCACTAAACTCACATATACATTATTCGGGCCTTAACATAGGTAGCAGAATGTTACATGTTCAGTGTATATATATATAAAATCTAAGTTGTCAAGTCACAAGCATGACTGAATGCACGGTTGTGACTTAAGAATGACTTAAGAAGTCACAACCCTGCGTGTAATTTTAAATCTATCAATCACCCAGTATAACTCGTAATTTTGTATTCTTTTACTTCCACCAATTAATAAGTCTGCTTCCAATTAATAAGTATTCCATCAAATACTTTCAATCACGTCAGAAGTTAATTTAATTAACACATATCTCTAGAAATTTCTACGTTTAATGCATTCACCAAACCCTTTCTCAAATAGTTAAATCTCTGGAAGAATCGACAACCTTTAATGGACTCACCAAACCCTTTCTCAAATAGTTAAACCTCTGGAAGAATCGAGAAGAGCTGGGGTGATACCTCCATTTCTTGCTCCTAAACTCATGAAGGTTCTCAGGTGAGAATTCTCAATTTAACGATCTTATGTGTTTTCTTTTGATTGTTATCATTATTCGATTCTTGCCTTTTCAACCGTGTATCATTATTGGAATCCTAAGTGTGAAGTTTGTTTTTCCAGGAGAAGCACATGCAAAACAGACTATTCAGAGTTGTTTTCCTGCAGAGTCTAATTCCAAATAGAATCATGGATGGTAAGTAAGCTCCCTTTCTTATTGCTTTATTACCGTTTGGTTTTTGCCAACCCAGGGTTTATTGATCCTTTTATCATTTTGGTAGATCTATGTAATGCATATATACATATGTTCTCTGGCGCTTGACAAAATCAGAAAATAAAAACAAAGTGAATTAGGGGATTATCAAGAACATGAAAACATATTTTCACTTTGGATTGATATTGGGAAATAAATATGATGATTGGTGATGGAAACAATACGTCAAATATCTACATAGAAAATGTACAAATTAAACATGTTAAGGAAAGCATAGTTCTCAGAACTTTGTAAGTTCTTCTTTTCCCAGAAGTAAGAAATATGGACAAAATTGCTGTAGCGACCCCTGTGTTATACCAAAGTAGCTAATTAAACCCTGAGATATAAAATGTTACTCTATTAACCTTATGTTTTCAATTTTGCTGCAGAAAAAACCCTTAGCCGTTTGTTGTTCCTCCACGCGCGCTGACTGCGAATTTTATAGCCTATTTGCCTGTGAAATGACCATTATACCCTTAATTCTTCTTTTTTGTGTTTACATATTGTGTTTTATTTCACAGAAGAAGAACCCTAGTTCTTATTCTTCTTTCTTGTTCGATTCTTCTTTCTTGTTCGAGTTACATATCTGTGTTTTATTTCACAGAAGAAGAACCCTAGTTCTTATTCTTCTTTCTTGTTCGAAATTCCCCTTCTTAGACTGTTACTTGCTCTATAAATATCACCGCCCTCCATTGTTGAACGATCAGCAGCACTGCAAACACAAAATGTTCTTAACACCCACCAAAACTGAGAACTTTCTGTATTTCACCTTGTTTCTCTTGATCTTTTTCTGGAACTTGATTACAACAAAGAAAAGATTTTTCGAGCTGTCATGCCAAAAGGTCATTTGCCATCCAAAGAAAAGAAACGTTTCGATCCAAAGCCAAAAACGGCAAAATCAAAACGATGCTTGTATAGCTAACGACTTCCAATTCGTCTCAGTTGTTGAAGTGACTGAGAGAGAGAGGCCTCCATTTCCAATTCTCTTATCTCATTTTCCAAATCACCCCTCTTGCTGTCTCTGGGATCGCTATTCTTTCTTCGTTCTTTCTCGACCCACAAACTTCATAGGATTTGGTGGTACGTACTATTCTAACAGCATGACTCTTTCTTGATCTCGATCTTGTTCCTGTGTTATTGGTGTGGCTTTTTCCTTTTATTTGTGTCAGTTTCTGCTTATGTTCTTGAATTATCATCTGGAAAATTTGATAAACTATTGATCCTGGTGATCTCCGATTTGGAATTTATGAGTACTGGTTAGATCTGGGTTTGTGGAAGTTAAATGTCGATTTTTATTGGTTTTTGGTTTCGGGGTATCACTCTTCATCTTGA
Source organism: Erythroxylum mucronatum (assembly GCA_027563825.1). Lineage (NCBI taxonomy): Eukaryota > Viridiplantae > Streptophyta > Magnoliopsida > Malpighiales > Erythroxylaceae > Erythroxylum > Erythroxylum mucronatum. Next base: position 5,862 of record JAOSBP010164648.1, read on the forward strand.
TAGCTGAATTGGGTCTTTTTTATTTCTTATGTTTAGAAAGGGGTGTCACTTTTAACTTATTGAACAATGGAGGTTTGACAATGGATTCTGTTTGGACAAATCTTTTATTTTTCATTTGAAGTATTTTCTAGTGGAAATAAGCATGCTGAATGCTGATTATTTAGCTGAATTGTCTACTTTATGTAGGCATATACGAGTTACATTGGAAATTTTTAGTGATTGAGTAGTGGAGTAATGTGTTAAAATACATAAGATTCGTGTTGGTTTTCAGCCAGTGAGAAAAATGAATGTCTCTGTTTATGTGTGTTATATTAAAAATGACAACTTCAATTGGAAAAGAAAAGTTAGAGATTGCATAGTAACACGTTTTATATCTGATATTCCAGGCTTCTCTGACCTTGATTGTAATCTGCCAGCTGCATGGTTTGGATATTAGTTTAAAGTAACTAGAAGAAGTATGGGGCATTTGAATCTGCAGTCTGGGAGTAACTCATTCCTCAAGGAACCAAATGATTTTCTTGTTAAGCCCCCAAAAGGCGCTTTGGCATGCATGGTTAATTCTGAAATTGGAGCTGTTTTGGCTGTGATGAGGAGAAATGTAAGGTGGGGTGTCCAGTATGTGGCTGATGACGATCAGTCAGAGCATTCTCTCATCCATTCATTGAAAGAATTGCGGAGACAAATTTTTAGATGGACATGCAACTGGCAAAATATTGATCCATCTGTTTACCTCCAACCATTTTTGGATGTAATTCGATCTGATGAAACTGGTGCACCAATCACTGGGGTTGCACTTTCATCTGTGTACAAGATATTAACCCTTGATGTGCTAACTGTTGATACAGTTAACATTGGAGGTGTTATGAACTTGATTGTTGATGCTGTGACTGGCTGTCGATTTGAGGTGACCGATCCAGCCTCTGAAGAAGTGGTGCTGATGAAGATTCTTCAGGTTTTACTAGCTTGTATGAAAAGTAAAGCATCGGTAAAGCTCAGTAATCAACATGTGTGCACCATAATCAATACATGCTTTCGAATAGTTCATCAAGCAAGCTCCAAAGGAGAATTATTGCAACGAATAGCACGGCACACAATGCATGAATTGGTTAGATGCATTTTTTGTCGGCTTTCTGATATAGATGAACGTGAACATATGCTGGCTACAGACAACTCAAATGTTGGCAGAGAGGTAACTGTCAATTAATTGCAACTGTAATTTCCATGACAATGCAAGCAAAAAATCCTCTCTCTTCCCTGCTTAAATATTTGGCCTTTTGGTCTATGGACTTTGTTTACTTTTGGCAATTTATGAAGTATTACTTTGTGCAGGCTAATGCACTCGATCAGCCTTTACAAAGCAGAGAGATAGACAATGGGATTAGTAGGGTTGAACCTGATGGTCAAACAATAATTGATAATTCGTTAAGTGTTCTTCAGGATAAATTAGTTGGGGGGAAGGAAGAAAACAAGATACAGATAGTTAATGACATAGAGGCTGCTCAAAATGGTGAGAAACTTGTGATGGAACCTTTTGGAGTCCCTTGCATGGTGGAAATTTTGCAGTTTCTTTGTTCTCTTATGAATGTGATTGAGCGTATTGAAGTTGGTCCTAAATCAAACCCTATAGCATATGATGAAGATGTTCCACTATTTGCTCTGGGTTTAGTTAATTCCGCAATAGAATTGGGTGGTCCCTCATTTAGTAAGCATCCGGCATTACTGTCTTTGGTCCAAGGAGAGCTGTTTCGTAATCTAATGCAGTTTGGTTTTTCCATGAGCCCACTAGTTCTTTCAACAGTATGTAGCATTGTTCTCAATCTGTATCAGCATTTGCGAACTGAGCTCAAAGTACAGCTTGAAGCCTTCTTCTCTTGTGTGCTTTTCAGGATTGCACAAAGCAAGCATGGTTCTTCATACCAATTGCAAGAGGTTGCTAAGGAGGCACTGGTTGACTTTTGCAGACAGCCGACTTTCATGGCTGAAATTTATGCTAATTTTGACAGTGACATAACATGCAGTAATTTGTTTGAAGACCTTGCTAACCTTTTATCAAAAAGTGCATTTCCAGTAAATGAACCATTGTCTGCTACGCATTTAGTTACACTAGATGGTCTGATATCCATGGTTCAAGGCATTGCTGATAGGATAGGCAATGAGTTGCCTGTTTCAGAAGAGGCTTCTGTCAATGTTGAGGAATTTGAAAGGTTCTGGAGATTAAAATGTGAGAACTATGGTGACCCTAATTGTTGGATTCCATTTATCCGTAAGATGAGGCACATTAAGCGACGATTGATGGATGGGGTGGATCACTTCAACCGGGATCCTAAAAATGGTCTAGAAGTTCTTCAAAGGATGCACCTGTTGCCTGATAAGCTGGATGCTCTAAGTGTAGCTTCTTTTTTCCGGTACTCAGCTGGGTTGGATAAGAACCTAATTGGAGATTTTTTAGGAAATCATGATGAATTTTGCGTTGAGGTTCTTCATGAATTTGCTAGAACATTCGATTTTCGGGGAATGAATTTGGATACTGCTTTACGGCTTTTCTTAGGAACTTTCAGATTGCCTGGAGAATCTCAAAAAATTCAGAGGGTGCTTGAAGCATTTGCAGAGAGATACTATGAACAGTCACCTGATATACTGGCAAACAAGGATGCTGCTCTCTTGTTGTCATACTCACTTATAATGCTGAATACAGATCAACATAATGTACAGGTTAAGAAAAAGATGACAGAAAGAGACTTTATCAGAAACAACCGGCACATTAATGGAGGGAAAGATCTTCCCCAAGAATACCTGTCAGAGCTTTTCCACTCCATTTGTGAGAATGAAATCCAGATGATTCCAGAGCAAGGAACTGGTATTCCATTGATGACTTCAGGACGCTGGATTAATGTTGTCCACAAATCCAAAATCACTTCTCCTTTTATTGCATGTGATTCCAGAGCACTTCTTGACCGTGATATGTTTGCTATCCTGTCGGGTCCAACAATAGCTGCTATGTCAGTTGTTTTTGATCAGGCAGAGCATGAAGAGGTTTTAGAAACATGTATTGATGGATTCTTGGCAATTGCTAAAATATCAGCTTCCTATCAATTTCATGATGTATTGAATGATTTGGTTGTTTCTCTCTGCAAATTCACGGGACTTTTGACCTCTTTATCTGCTGATGAAGCTATTATGACACTAGGAGATGACCCCAAAGCAAGAATGGCAACCACAGCAGTCTTCACCATAGCGAACAGGTATGGGGATTGCATTCGTTCTGGGTGGAAAAACATTTTGGATTGTATCTTAAGTTTCCATAAGCTTGGACTTCTACCGGCTCAACTTGCCAAAGATGCAGCTGATGAGATGGATCTGTCTTCTCCCCTTGAAGAAGTGAAATCTGCTACAATTTCTTCAACCACGCACACGTCTTCTGGGATCACCCCTCGTAAATCTTCTGGATTAATGAGCCGGTTCAGCCAGTTCCTATCTTTTGATGTGGAAGAGCCAGGGCCATTGCCAACTGTGGAGCAATTTGCAGCCCATCAGCTTACTCGTGAGACGGTTCATAGTTGCCATGTTGATAGCTTATTCACAGAAAGCAAGTTCCTCCAAGCTGAATCTTTATTGCAACTTGTTAATTCGCTAGTCCAGGCTGCTAGTAATCTCAGTAAAGGGACAGTCACAGTAGAAGATGAAGGAACATCCGTATTTTGTTTGGATTTGTTGATTGCTATTACACTGAATAACAGGGACAGAATTATGCTTATCTGGCAAGGTGTTTATGAACATATATCTAACATCGTTCAGTCAACCATGATGCCGAGTACTTTGGTGGAAAAGGCTGTGTTTGGACTCCTCAGGATATGTCAGCGATTGCTTCCTTATAAAGAAAACCTCACTGATGAGCTCCTCAAGTCACTGCAACTCATATTGAAACTTGATGCTCGGGTTGCAGATGCATATTGTGAACCCATCACACATGAAGTGTTGCGGCTTGTAAAGGCAAATGCTCCTCATATCAGATCTCATGTGGGTTGGCGCATAATCACGTCTCTTATATCCATTACAGCTCGACATCCAGAAGCATCTGAAGTCGGATTTGAGACACTAGCATTTGTCATGGTTGATGGTGCACATCTTTTACCATCAAACTATATCCTTTGTGTTGAAGCAGCTCGACAGTTTGCAGAATCTCGATTGGGTGATGCTGATAGGTCTATCTCTGCCTTAGATATGATGGCAGGTTCTGTTGATTGCCTAGTGAGATGGTCTAATGAGGCCAAAAATGCTGCAGGGCAGGAAGCTACTATCAAATTGACCCAAGATATTGGAGAAATGTGGCTTAGGCTTGTGCAAGCGCTAAGAAAAGTTTGTCTGGACCAGAGAGAGGAAGTGAGGAATCATGCTATCTTAATGTTACAAAGGTCGTTGGCTGGAGTGGATGGAACTTTCCTTTCTAGTGGCTTGTGGTTCCAGTGTTTTGATTTGGTGATATTTAGATTGCTTGATGATTTAATGGAAATTGCAACAGAAAGGTCACCCAAAGACAACCGGAAAATGGAGGAAACGCTTGTTCTTGCCATGAAACTGATGGCAAAAGCATTCTTACAGTCTCTGCAGGATCTTTCCCAGCAACCATCCTTTTGTAGACTATGGCTAGGGGTCCTTAATCGTATGGAAAGATACCTGAAGCTAAAGTTCAGGGGAAAGCAAAGCGAGAAGATCCACGAATTAGTTCCTGAACTTCTGAAGAACATCTTGCTGGTGATGAAGACAACTGGAGTTCTTGTGCTGAGTGGTGATATTGGTGCTGATAGTTTTTGGCAACTGACATGGTTGCACATGAAGAATATATGTCCATCGTTGCAATCTGAAGTTTTTCCAGAACCTGAATCAGATCGAATACAGCAAAAATAGATAAAACTCGAGTCTTGTTCGAGACGTATTCATCTGAACTTGACTACAGCATATCAAGCTAATATTTAGGGAATGAAGAATCACAGATTGTACTGCATCCTTATGATGCCTTGATCATGTGTCTAGGAAGGGTTTCCGGTGGTTTAGGAAGTCTTTTGGATTCTCCTGATATGAATTCATTGGAAGCAGATGTGAGGATTCTGTTCTCCAGTTTGATAGAGCCGTCTTATTTACAGGGTCAACACTTCCATCTTGAATTTCGTATGTTGAAGTGGCTCTGGAACAGAATTTGGATTCCCAGATGTCCTTCTTCTTCTTCTTCTGGCAAGGGATTGATTGAATGAATTGAATGAATCCCTGCATAAATTTTGTTCTTGCTTTTCATTAATGTCTGTATTTTGCACCATTGTCATTGTATACTCAATCCCATGTATACCAAGTTAAGAATTTTCAAACCTCCATGCATATAAGATATTCAATATATCATAATTATGATTATTTGTATTTCCCAAATTTATTTTAATATATTTTATGATGATATTTTATTAACTTTTTATATAAAAATTTTATCATATATATATATAGGGATGATAATGGGCTGGTTCATAGGCTGAAACTCAAGTGTTTTCAATTGGACAACTCATGGGCTACCAAGTCGTTTTGCTTAAAAAAGTTGTGTCTTGGGCAATTTTAAGCCTGGGCAGTTCAGACCTAAATCTAATTTAAAAAAAATAGCTTTACACTTTCAATTTTTTAAAAAATTATTTTAAAAAAAATTATGAATCCATTATTATCACTATATATGTACATCAGAGTTTGATAATGAGACAAGTTGAGCTCAAGTCCTTTGAGGTTAAAGCTTGAATTTAAAAAAAATTTTAAATGCGAATTTATTTGGTCCAATTAATTAATTTTAATTTGACTTATGAAATTTTTAATTATAGGAAAAAAAGAACTTGAAATTGAATTAATCAAATTTAAATAATTGAACTCAATAAAAAATAATTAGATTCAAAGTCAATTTCAATTTAATTGACTTTATATTAAATTATATCAATTTCTTATCTCTAATATATATATATATGTGTGTGTGTTAAATAATAAAAATGATTTATGCTTTATCATATTTTTAAAATGTATTATTGAAAAACAAAAAATATATAAATAAATTTATATTTGTGTTAAATTTATGGATATAGTTATTTAAAACAATATTGTAGTTTGATTTTTGTTAATATATTTATTTATAATATCAAATAATGGTCTAGATAATTTTCAAAAAAGTCATGGCAACAGCTGTCGAGAAACTATTGGATGAAGGCCACTCCCAGTTGTACCAGACCGTCACTTTATCATTTTCCCCCTTTTCCTTTCATTAATTGTGTTGTGTGACGTGTCCACACTCCTCCACTCCTCCCCTGCCAGAACGTGTCAACTCATTCCCGTTTGATCTCCGCCACAAGCCACCGATTTGTAGAACGTCCTCCTCCTTGTTCGGGCCAACGATTCTTTTTTCCGGTCGTATAGGTATCGACCTTTTTCTGTCTCTTGCTTTTGATAACCGAAGATTTTGTTTGATTTGTTTTCGAGAAGATTTTGACTCAATGTTGGATTGTGGTTAGATTTGTTGATTGTTTGGAAAAATGAGTGAAGTATTTGAGGGATACGAGCGCCAATACTGCGAGCTTTCGGCGAATCTTTCGAAGAAATGCACCGTGGCCGGCAATCTTGATGGAGGTAAAAAATGAATTGAGAAAAAGATGGATCTTTTGTAGTTCTATGATGTGGTTAGATTTGTTGAATGTTCAAAATTGATGGATTTGTATGCTGGCTTTTTTGTTAGATTTTAAATCTTGTATAGTTACACTTTTCTCATGATCAGTTTTTGTGATATGTTTAGCGATTGAATATACAATGTGGAGCAAATTGTGCTCATTGTTGTGCCATTGGTGGAATTGAAGGAGTTACTTCAAATTGTACTCTACTTTTGTCTAACCGAGGGACGTTCAAGATTGATGTTGTGCCTGGGCTAGATAAACTTAATGCTTTACAATTTTTGCCTTTACTTTATCCAATGTTCCTGTGACTTCAAGATATGTATGAATCAATAATTCTGGATATTGATGCCTGAGTAGCCTTCCAAACTGTGAGGAAAAAAAAGCGTGGTGAAGCGTGATCTTACTGGTTTTGGACGTGGGTTTTGTTTTCAAACTTGACTTGTAGAAGTAAAGTCCATGCCACTGATATTGTGTTGAACTTTTCTTTTTGGTTAATGCTATAAAACAAACTTTAGCTTTCTACACGACATACTTCGGATTTCAAGTGCATTATTGTTTGACGCACAGTAGTTTAAATGTTCTTTATTCTTTTTGTTTATTCAAGTTTTCAAAGTGACCTGGGTTCTCTTCAAGGCCTAATTTGATTGCAAAATATCTTGTTGAGCAGAGCAAAAGAAACAGAAACTTTCTGAATTAAGATCCGGGTTGGAGGACACCGAATCTCTGGTGTGTAACTGACATATTGCTCCCGATGAAATACTCTCTATTTGTCTTTTAATTTTGAAACTAAAATCATGTTAACCATACCCTTCCAGATCCGTAAAATGGATCTTGAAGCTAGAAGTTTACCGCCAAATGTCAAGGCTGTGCTTCTTGCCAAGTTGAGGGAGTATAAGTCAGATCTCTCCAATTTGAAAAGTGAGGTGAAAAGAATTGCATCTGGCAATTTAAATCCAGCTGCCCGAGACGAGCTGTTGGAATCTGGAATGGCTGATGCATTGATGGTATGATAAGTCTCTTAGTATGTTTACTATTAGTGACTGATAGCTCTGTTGAATGAATGAGAGTTGCTTTAGCAATGTGAATTTGGAAGCTTGATCCTATTGCATGCTAAATAATTGGCAGATGAATTACCCTATAAAATAAATGTTTTCCAGATTTGCAAAACTTGACATTATGCATTATTATACCTTTCTCTTTTCTTTTTCATTTGTTTTAGGATAATCTTTTGGAGAGTGACAATATGAGAAGTCTGTTTTTGAGGAATTGAGGGCCTGTGAGCTAATATTTAAGCCCTTTTTATGACTCTGTCCTTTTCTGTTTGTGTTGTGTTATAACAATTTCCATCTTTCTGCCTTGTTTGATTTGAAGAAATCGTGCAATTTAAAATGTAGGCATCCGCTGATCAGAGAGGAAGATTGATGAAAACTACAGAAAGATTGAATCAGACTAGTGACAGAGTTAAAGACAGTAGAAGGACCATGCTGGAGACAGAAGAGCTTGGTGTTTCAATTCTTCAAGATTTGCATCAACAGCGACAGTCACTCCTACATGCTCATAACACGGTATTTCCACTATGATTTCTGCATTAGAATGCTATTTGTTTAATAACTATCTGGTGCATTTATTCACATCCATGTTTATTTCCACATACTTACCAATTAATTTACTACTAAACTTCCTCTTGCTAAATGATGGTACGAATCTAGTAGCCTCTTATAACGATTGCGGTCACAGCACAACCTGCAGATGGCTTTATGAGTGTATTGATCCTTTTATAAGCATCAAACACGGTTTATATTTTTTGTGATGTTTGGTCCGCTGCAGCTTCACGGAGTCGATGACAATATCGGCAAGAGTAAGAACGTGTTGGTTAACATGACAAGGAGGATGAACTGGAACATGTGGATTATTGGTCGCATTATATCGGTTCTTATTGTTGCTATCATCTTGATCTTGTACTTCAAACTCAAATAAGCGTGATACTTACTCTCTGTTAGTGTTATCCATCTGGGTGTTTCAAAGACGTCATTTCAGTTTTTTCTATTCTGTTTTGTTTTCCGTGTGGTTTTGCTGCAAGATAACGATATCATATTAAACTGTTCAAGTTGCGATTCATCAAATATAGTGCAATCTGTTTTTTACATATAGACGTGTATTAAACTCTTGTGCCTGATATACTCTTCATAAGAGTTTAGAGCACCGAGAACAAAATGAGAAAGATGTTCGAGACTCAATCTTCAGAAACACAGAAACATGTTGAACTGCTTCCATTTCCAGATTGAAAAAATGAACTGTTTATACTACATCTTTCCTTACAAGAATAAGGGATGACAAAAATACCTAAAACTGAACCGATCGATTCAGAACAGTCTTAAGTTTTAAGTTCAGTTTGATCGAATTTAATGTACTGATCCTAACCTGTGTGGGATTCAGACCTACCAGAAAGCTTGTGAGGTCAAGCTTAAGCTTTCTTGGTCCTAATCTGGCCTGAACCAAATACCAAATTACCATTTGGTATAGGTGAGAGCTCAACAGAACCAAATCAAAAGTTTATTGCCATAGACGTGTTACCAAATGAATAAATCATTTTCAGTTTCCAAATTTGGAACAAAGAACAAATAATTACATGTGGAAATCTCTCATTCATGCCAATGGACTTCTTCGCCTTTTGTATCTCCAAATCTTTGCTCTTTTAGCTCTTTAAGATGGAGAGAACATTGAAAGGTACATTATCTATGGGATCTGTTGAATCTAGGATGCTTTAAGTCAAGTGATTATTTGGTCCCTCCCTCTTGAATTGACTATAGTCTGCAAGCAAGCTACCATTCACTTTGTTCTTCATGTTCTCC
>JAOSBP010164766.1:0-17663 GCA_027563825.1 Erythroxylum mucronatum
TATTAATAAAGCATTAATAAAAATATTTTTTAATATTTTGAAAATTTATTTTAATATTTTGAAAATATATTTTAAATGTTATATGAATATTGTAGTATGGCAATAGGGGGACCAGTTCAACTAAGTTTATCGCCTTCATGTGGTGTTAATCGGCTTAACAAGGCGGTCCAAACGTCGAGTTAGGGTACAGAGGCAGCTAGTCGTGACTATAGTCCCCCTTCTCCGGCTCCATAAATAGATACTCTTCTAGTTATCCTCCAGAGAAAGGAATCTATGATTGATAGAGGCATAAACAACTTTATGGGCGCGACGCTTAATTAAATTTGTCATATTAATTAAATTTCAAGTTCATCGAACTTAGCTTTTTAAATAAGAAAAGTGAATGGTTTATGCTCCTTTTCACTTTTCTAATTTCAATGTAATTGTACCACATGATGCTCAATATAATCAAATAAAAATTTATGTTAATTGTGCATTATAATAATTCAAATATGAAGATCAACATTATTTTATTTTTATTTTTCAATAATATTCAAATAAAAATTATTTTAATTTTAAAATGTAAAAATTTTCGTTAATTGTCTGCTAAAATAATTTTATGGTTCAGGAATTATTTTCAATATAATTAACTAAGTGAAAGGTAATTAACTAATTTCGAATAATTATTATGTCACTATCAATTTATTTTTTGTTTAAAATAATATATTATTAAAATTATTTTTTACGTTGATTTTAGCTACAGAAATTGGTTTTCCGTCGCTAATTTACTACGCTTTACTTACCGTCCCTAAATTCCGTCGCTAATCGAATTCCCTCTATTTTTAGCGACGGAAAATTAGAACCGTCGCTAAACCAAAAAATTTTCACGTCGATTTTAGCTACGGAAATAGATTTCCGTCGCTAATTTGCTACGTTTTATTTTCCGTCGCTAAATGAATTGACTGCTGGGCACGTTACCGTCCCTAAATTCCGTCGCTAATATTGGCGGGATGAATTCCCTCCATTTTTAGCGACAGAAACATAGAATCGTCGCTAAATAAATTTTATCACGTCGATTTTAGCTACGGAAATAGATTTCCGTCGCTAATTTGCTACGCTTTATTTTCCGTCGTTAAATGAATTTGTTCACGTTGAAATTAGTGACGGAAATCATAATTCCGTCGCTAATTTGCTACTTTTTCTATTCCGTCGGTAATTTTCCGTCGCTAATTCTTACTTTTCTTGTAGTGATGGTACTTAAGATACCCATGGCCATGCTATAACGAGATAGTTTAGTGAGCCTCCAATGTGTATGTCATCAGGTAAATGCGGGCATAGAACGGTACCGAAAAACCATGTTATAACGAGATAGTCTAGTGAGCCTTCAATGCATATGTCATCAGGTAAATGGCCTGTAAGTCTATATTCCAACAATAAAAAAGTTATCAATTGTTTGAAATTGTTCATGTTGTTGGGGAGAGGATTAGAGAAAAACTCCAAAGAGAAAACAAATTTAGCATAAAGCCAAGGAAAAGAGAGATGGTCCAAACGCAAGAAACCCAAAGCCCAGATCCCCAAATTTGCAAAGACATTAAAACCCGACAAAACATGCAAAAGCAAGGAAGTGAAAAGGGCTTTGTGCATATGACACAGAGCTGAAGAATAAAGAGGCGATGGTGGGATGAGTCAGTGGTGCCGATGGTGCAGTTTCTTAACTAAAAATAAATAAATTATTGAGTAATTATAAAATTGATGATGAATTATTATTATTACAAATTCAAAATTAAAATTTTCATTAAAATTTATATATTAATATATTTTTAAAAAGTATCTTTAATTATCTATTTAATGAAATAAGATTAGCAGTTACATGAGCATAATTAACTTTATGCAGGTTGAAAATGATGGATATCTCAGGAAAAATAGTGTCAAAAACTATTTTATTTAGCTCACAGTACATCCAAACATACAATAGTATGAAAATGTAAAGATAAGACTTAATTAAAATCATCTTATGTCTTTTCACGAGACCCTCACCCTCATCATAAATACTGAAAAGTCAAGCATCGTGGCGTCAGAATTGTCTGTGCTACTAAGTGTTCTGTTGTGCAACAAATACGACAACGTTTTAATAACTGATAGTTTCAACTTTGTTCTTGCCTAAGCCAAGCCGATAGATGTCTCCTCTCCCCTTTGACTTTTTCCCGCTTTTATCCGTGAATATATGGTTTGTTTTCACTTGGGTAACGAAGAAAACAATAAGTTGATATATAGAATGCTCCTGATCGCTCTTCTTACCCCATGCCCTTACCCAGTCCATATTCTCACAGCATCACCTCCTCCAGTCCACTTCTCGGAGGCGTGACACCATCTCGGCGAAAGCTTCTACACCCAGGAGATTCTTCCGACGGCCATTGTGGATTTTAGTGAAAATGATTTTCTCACTTTTTACAACTGATCAATGTACAATTATATAGAAGTGAACAACAGCTAGATGACAGCTGGCTTAAAACTAACTATAAGCTAACCAACTAGCTAACTAAGGAAAAACTGAAAGCTAAACTGAAAGCTAACTAACTGTTAAAAATTAATTTAGTTAACTAACAGCCCCCCTCAAGCTGGAGATTGAGGAAACAAGACCAGCTTGATCATGATCTGTTGGAAAGGAACTGCAGCAAGTGCCTTTGTAAAATGTCAGCAAGTTGGTCTTTCGAAGCACACGGCAACAATTTGATCACACCTTGAAGCACCTTCTCGCGAACTAGATGACAATCGATTTCAATATGTTTGGTGCGCTCATGAAAAGTAGGATTGGCAGCAAGGAGCAAAGCAGAAGCATTATGACAATATAAAGGAGTTGGCCCATGTAGAGGTTGATGAAGATCGTGCAACAGAAATTGCAACCATTGTATCTCACAAGAAGTGGATGCCAAAGCTCTATACTCAGCCTCTGTCGAAGAACGAGAAATAGTAGTTTGTTTCTTTGCTTTCCAGCTGACTAAAGAATCACCAAGAAACATACAGTAGCCAGTAATGGAACGACGCGTAGTAGGACAGCCAGCCCAATCCGAGTCACTAAAAGCTTTTAGAACAGGCTCATGCACAGAACTAGAAAAGAATAAACCAGAACTAGGAGAACCTTTGATGTATCGCAAAACCCTGTGAGCAGCTTGCAAATGTGTTACAGTTGGCTTGTCCAAATGCTGACTAAGCTGTTGAAAAGCAAAAGATATATCCGGACGAGAGGAAGTCAAATAGAGCAGCCTACCAACAAGTTTCCTGTAGACAGTATGATCAGGCAACAACTCAACAGAACTATTTGGTGGCAATTTAGGAACAATAGGTGTTTTAGCAGGTTTACAATCTAAGAAACCAGAATCACTGAGAATGTCAAGGGCATATTTTCGTTGTGATAAATGAAGACCAGAAGAAGTACGAATGATCTCCAGCCCCAGAAAATATTGCAAGTTACCAAGATCTTTGATGCGAAAAGAGGAGTCCAGAAAAGCCTTGACTGCATTAATCTCTTCGAGATTGTCTCCTGCCAAAATAACATCATCAACGTAGATAAGCAACGCAGTGAAAGAAGTAGCCACCTTCTTAACAAACAAGGAATAATCTGCCGAAGATTGAGTATAACCAATGGAAAGCAAAGCAGATGTAAGCTTGGAGAACCACTGCCTGCTAGCTTGTTTCAAACCATACAGTGATTTCTGAAGTTTACAAACTTTGTTCGAATTAGCCCCAAAACCAGGAGGAGGAAACATATACACTTCCTTATGCAAATCTCCATGTAAAAATGCATTATTGACATCCAATTGATGAAGAAACCATTGTTTTGAAGCAGCTAAAGCAAGCAATAATCGAACAGTTGTGATCTTTGCTACAGGAGAAAAAGTATCAAAGTAATCTGTACCTTCCGTTTGCGTATAGCCTTTCACAACTAAACGAGCCTTATAGCGCTCAATAGATCCATCTGCGCGATGCTTAATGCGATACACCCACTTACAACCAATAGCAGATTTGCCAGGCGGTAAATCAACAAGAATCCAAGTATTATTTTGGTCAAGAGCAGCAATTTCATCCTGCATAGCCTTTTGCCAATGAGGATGTTTACTAGCCTGGCTATATGTTTTTGGTTCAGTGGCAGCAGTGATGACTAATGTAAAATGAAGAGTAGAAGGTGATAGGGTGTTATAGTCAAAATATTTAGAAATAGGATAAGGAGAGGAAGAAGATTGCACACTCATATTACAGTGATAGTCTCGCAAATAAGATGGTGGTTTGCGAGTTCGAGAAGGTCTACTTGTTGAAGGAACAGGTTGTGAAGAAGATGTAGGCTCAATAGGTGCATCATAGATTATAGAATCATCAAAGGTGAGTTGGGGTGTGGTATTAAAGGAAGGTAAAATAGGAAGAAAAGAGTTTTCATGAAAAACTACATTTCTGGAGACAAAAATGGCATGGGAAACAGTATCAAAGAGAACATAGCCTTTAACGTGAGGTTTGAAACCAAGGAAGATGCATTCTCTGGCACGGGGATCAAACTTATGTCTGTGAGATTGAAGAGTGGTTGCAAAACATAAACAACCAAAAACACGCAAGGCCTGATAATCAGGCTTGATTGAAAAAAGTTTCTGAAAAGGCGTAAAGTTATTTAACAAGGGTGTAGGGGTACGATTAATGAGAAAAACAGAATGAAGAATAGCATGACCCCAAAAATGTTCTGGTAGTTGAGAATGAAACAATAAAGCACAAGAAACATTAAGAATATGTTGGTGTTTTCGTTCAACCAACCCATTTTGTTGTGGAGTTTCAACACAAGAATGTTGGTGAATTATGCCATGACACGAATAAAAAGATGGAATATCAAACTCAGAACCATTGTCACTGTGAACTACTTTAATAGTAGTTGCAAACTGATTTTCAATCATGACACAAAAATTTTGAAGATGTATTCGAGCTTCAGATTTGGCTTTTAAGAGAATGATCCAAGTAAAACGAGTAAAATCATCCACTATCGTCAAAAAATAACGATGACCAGTAATAGAAACAACATGATTAGGTCCCCAAATATCAACATGGATCAAATCAAAAGATTTAGTAGTTACAGAATGACTAACAGGAAAAGAAAGTTTCTTTTGCTTTGCCAAATGACAAACCTTACAAGGAGAAGTATTAACTGATGACAATTCAGGAATAGAAGAAACAAGCAATCGCAGCCTTGAATCAGAAGGATGTCCAAGACGATGATGCCATAGAGTAGAAGAAGAAGACACTGCCAGAGCAACAGGTGAAGACACTGAAAAACTAGCAACAGGGCAGTCCAATATGTAAAGACCAGACAAGACTCTAGTTATACCAATCATCTTCTGAGATGGTATGGCCTGTATAGAACAGGAAGATTTGTGAAAAAGAAACGAACAAGGTAAGGATAATGTGAGTTTAGTGACAGACAAAAGATTAAAGGAAAATTCAGGAATATACAGAACATTTGTGAGATAAAGACAATTAGTAAAAACAACAGTGCCAGAGTAACACGTAGTAACCTTGGTTCCATTAGGAAGTGTTATTTGTATAGGCTGAATTGCATGATAAGAAGCAAAAGAAGTCAAAGAGTGTGCAATATGATCAGTAGCACCAGTGTCCACAATCTAATAAGGAGAATGAAATGTAATCGGTGAAGGAAGAGATGTACCTTCAGTAGATGTCAATGTAAGGGAAGGTGTAGTAAGAATCTGATTAGTAACATGAGGTGATGAGTTGGAGAGTGAAGTTGAGGTCGATGGCAATAAGGCAAGCAACTGAGCAATCTGCGCTTGAGTCAAAGTAATAGCTAAATTTTGTGAAGAACCATCCGGAACAGAATCTGTAATTGTGTGTACATCAATATCTTCAAACACATTATTGGCACGAGAAGTCTGACGACGAGACTTATAGCCCGGGGGAAAACCATGTTTATGATAACATGTGTCAACAGTGTGTCGAGGTTGACCACAGAAAAAACACTGTCTTGTATCAACCTTCGAGTCAGAGGAGCGAGACTGAGAAGAAGATGACTTAGATTGATATGAGCGAATAGCATTACCAGCAAATGTAGAAGAAGAATCGGCCAACAACTGCCGTTCTTGTTGAATAACAAGAGAGAAAGTCTTGTTAATAGAAGGCAAAGGTTCCATATGCATGATTTGAGAACGAACAGTAGAGAACTTGTCATTCAATCCCTTAAGAAATCGAATCATATAGTCATTATTATGATAACGACGAATAGTGTCAAAAGCACCACAGGAGCATTGAACTCGGCACGAACAAGAAGGGAGAGGTCGAAAATTGAGCAGCTCGTCCCAAAGCACCTTCAACTCAGTAAAATAATCGGTAACTGTACGTTCTTCTTGTTTGAAAACAGAGATCTCATCTTGCAGATCAGAAATACGAAAAACATCACCTTGAGAAAACCTCTCATGGAGATCACGCCAAACCTCAAAAGCATAATCAATCCAGAGAACACTGTTGACAATAGAAGGCGAAATTGAACGATGCAACCAAGAAATAACCATATTGTTGCAACGTTCCCACGCCGGAAAGACCGGATCGGCAACCGAAAGAATCGAACCATCCACAAATTTTAATTTGTTTTTGGACAAGAGCGCCATTCGCATAGCTCTAGACCAAGAATTGAAATTCAGGCTAGTTAAAACCGGAGAAACAAGAACAAGCGAAGGATTTTCATTTGGATGAAGAAAATAAGGACTCGATGGGAGGGAAGTATCAACAATTGCCATCGATGAAAAAAAAATGTTTGGATGAAAAGAAATTTAAGAGAAAAGAAGGAAAAGTTTTAGCTCTGATACCATGTGGATTTTAGTGAAAATGATTTTCTCACTTTTTACAACTGATCAATGTACAATTATATAGAAGTGAACAACAGCTAGATGACAGCTGACTTAAAACTAACTATAAGCTAACCAACTAGCTAACTAAGGAAAAACTAAAAGCTAAACTGAAAGCTAACTAACTGTTAAAAATTAATTTAGTTAACTAACAGCCATTTCTTCTGCAGGTGTGAGTTATTATTTGTATGTTGTTAAGATGGTATTATGTTGTTTGAAAGTTGTTTCAGGTTATAATGTCAGGGGCCATGACGAGAGGTGATGGGTCCCAACATAGGTCCATCTGTAATTTGCCATTTTCTATACAAGTGAAACACAGACATCAAACAGAGTAGTGTTTCTTTCCATTTAGATGCATTTGGTTACTAACTCTCAGTTCTCTTATCGATCGCGTTGCTTCTCACTACCGAAGCGAGTGGTCTCTATCTTCTCTCTTTGTTCCATTACAACCACCCCTCTTCTTCATATTCCTTTTGCCCCGTTATCCAACACTTCTTTTACCAACAAAACACACACACAAAGACACTCTTTCTGTCCATCAACTACTCAGTACGGTTTGCAACTATTTGCCAACAAGTGCAAGATCTCTTAAAGCTGCAACAACGAGTTCATGATGTCTTTGTGATCCAAGCCGTTTGAATGGTGGCATTGTGATTTAGCAATTTAGGTTACTCTATCTCCGTAGTCTGAGATTTTAAGGCTTGATTTGCGCTTTAAGCAAATAGGAGCTTTGAAGACTTTTGGGGATTTGGGATCTGGGTTTTGGTTGATTGGAGACAGGTAGTTCGGAGGAAAGAGTTGTTGCCGTAATCATGGTCGGTGGACAACCAAAGGTATGGACTTTGTTCAAAATAATGACTCTAAGCATTACGTTACAGTTTGTTTTCTATATGAAATTTCTAATTTATTGATCCCCGCCTCCTAATTTTCTATGTTGGTTTTCCCTTGGGATTGAAGAGTTAACATTCAAATGACCGAATTCTCTCACCATTAACACTGAAATTTCTCATGCAAATTGATTGTTTAAACGTTCAATCTTAATGCATATAGTGGGATCATGGATTCTTGACTTCCCAACCTGTTTATGTAATTGTCAAATTTTATCTGTTCTATAAGTTACATGTGTATATCAACATGATCGCAAGTACAAGGTTCCGCCCCTTGTCATTGAATATCCCAAAGCCACTTTTTCGTTAGTCAGTCAACCAATGGTTCACCATCCTTTATCAGCTTGTAAAAGTGTATTTAAGTTCTTGTCACCTATTTTGACTTGTTCTGATGCTGTGAAATTGTTACTAACGTGAGTAATTTACAGCTTGATTGAATGATTTTGGGTTAGCTATTTCAGATTCCAAACTTAGCCCAAACTTATCTTATTGGTTTCTACGAGGAGCGTGAATTCGCATTATATGTTTCCTCTATTTCCATTGAACTTAAAGTTCCTATCAGGTAACTTAGTTGATAAATATCTTGGTAATTAGCTATTTTGACCAAACATTGCGTTCTTCTGCCAATCATCGTAAATTAATCTACAGGTATCTGAGGGAAGACAAGCCGCATGGGTCGGCTGCTGGGCTTTACAACTTCAGAGATCTCATCATGGAAGACAACCCATTTTTGATACCATACTATCCTATGCTCATTGTTGCTCCTTTTCATAGTATACAGAGCTTCGGTTTGCTTCTTTTACTTCAGTTATCAAGATGCATATGTTGTAAGATATTATGGGAATTATAAGCTTATTACGTGGAATGTTAATGTAATTTGATTATCTTGTTGCAGTCTCATATCTTCTTACTGAATTGCGAATGATAATGTAATAGACGAGTTCTACGTTGGAAAATTTTCAGCTTTAATTTTTATTGAGTAAAAGCCTTAGTTGTCTTTTTTTTCTATGATATCCAAAGAGGGCCCACATGTTAAGATAAAATACCTTCAGATCGGATACTGGTTGAATTTAATAGCCCAAAAAATAGTAACAAAATTAAAGATAGACAAAATATAAAGATTTACGTGGTTCGGTCAATGTAACCTACGTCCACAGCCGAAAGGTGAGCAATTTTACTAATATGTGGAGAATGTATATAAGTCAAAAGGTTGGAACAAAAGGCTTTCAAAACTAATAAGTATACAGAAAATAATTGAAGAGAGGATGAGAGGATTTGTAGGAAGGAGTGGTGCATTTAAGTTTGCAACCATTCCTTCTATTTATAGCTGAAGAAACCCAAGCTTTAGTCCAAATTATTTTAAACGGTGGCCATTATTGTTGACAAAATGTAAGAGGCCAAAGTAGAAAACGGTGGCCATAATTGTTGAATGCATGCAACCAATCACCAACCATATTTGGCATTTAGAGGGGCCATGGCACATGCGCATGCAACACTACAGAAGGTATCGTGGAATGGGAACTATCCTAGTAATCAAGGTTGGTTGATTTTGTATATAAAAATCTAGAAGTCTACACAAAGCACACTTTCCTTATAATCTTCGTCTAGATTTATTCCTTGTAATATTTGTATACGTTTCACCTCCATTAAGCTTCTTCTATATAGGTATCTGCTGAGTCAGCCAGCCAATTTGGGGAGTTGGTAGTAGATCCAGCAACCAATGAGTTGTTGCATTACACTGAGAAGTCAGAAACTTTTATGAGTTCAACTTTTGGCAAAATACCATGATATTATTATCATTTTTGGTTGGGTCGGCCAAACGAGGCCCAATTTCAAGCCTAAACATCGACGGCCCAGTAGTAGGAGATCGTCTCCCATGCAAACACCAAGACCTACGTAAAGACCTAAACCTAACAATTATTCCCTATATAAGGTACTATTCAGCCACGATACAGGTACGATACTGTAACCCTAGTTTTCTCTACTCTTGGCGACCACAACCCTTACCAAACGACTGACTTAAGCATCGGAGAGGCCTGCCGGCAATAACCCCCGGTGTGCCTTTTATTGTTTTGCAGGTATTTCAGAGGCCATATCCACATACCTTATGGATCCGAACAGCGATGTCCAGCCTCAACAGAATCTGGCTGAACCAGATGGCACCCGCCGTGGGGCCCGACATCAAGGCACCACGTCCAGAAACACACAGGTTAGCCAAGCGGCAGCAGCTAACCCTGATATAGCTGCCGTCATGGCACTTGCGATGCAACGGATGGGTTTGCAGCTACCCGTCACTCTTTCGCTGCCGTATCATCATTCCCGCACTCACTCCTCGCATCTGAATGATCAACCACAGCTTCACAATCGAGATCAAGAAGAACAGAGTGTAGCCTTGGAGGACAATGTCGAGGCCAATTCTCACTCTAATTCCCAGTGCCCCTGGACGCAAATCCTCCTACACCACGACAAATTTCCCTCACTCAAAAACAGATAGAGGAAGCGGTCGTTCTACTAATTCGCCAAATCCTGCAGTCTCGGACGGAACAACAGCCGACCCCCGCTCGGCAGATTGGTGTGATGGCCGATCGCCATTCTGCGAAAGCCCTAGAAAAAATTACGGATGATCGAATCAATTTGGCCGCGAATTCTTATCCGGGCCGAACGTCCGTAAAGGGTAGTTCTCATTTCACTCCGGAGATCCTGGATAGCCTTCCAGCGGTCGGTACCAAAATACTAACGCCTGAAAAGTATACTGGCAAGATCGATCCCTTAGACTATCTGCAGCACTTCCAGTCAATGATGAACCTCTGTTGCGTCCCTGATGCAATTCAGTGTAAGGCGTTCTGTACTACCTTTCAAGAAGGAGCTCGGCGATGGTTCAATAGTCTACCCTCGGGTTGTATCACTTGCTTTGAGGATTTCAAGTTGCTGTTCCTCAATCAATTCGCTACCAGCAAGCGGCCGCAGAAGACTGCTTTGAAAGTGATGCAGTTGACCCAAGAAAGGAATGAGAGCTGACGAGAGTTTATCACTCGCTTTAATAACGAAGCTGTTGAAGTCCCTGACCTTACTTGCTCGCACATGTTGGCGGCCCTAATGAACAACACGAGGGATGAAGAGTTCAAGAAGTCATTGGCCATTGATCAGCCTACGACTGTACAAGAGATAAGAAGTCGAGCGGACAGGTATATCCAGCTGGAGGAAGTGTTAAAAAACACGAAACGACGAGCAGATGACCACGGGCCGACCGACAGGTTAGACGAGTCATAAAAGCGATAGAAGGATCAGTCTAGCTGGAGAAGGCCGACCGATCGATGGGGCCAAAAACGAGAATCCTTCACTCCGCTCAACAGGCGATATGCGGAAGTATTAGCAGCCATGAGAGCGGATGGGGAGCCCTTCTGAGAACCTAATAAGTTGAGGACTCCCTCCAACAAGTTGAACCCTGATCTGTGTTGTCGTTTCCATAAAGACATCAGTCATGACACGAAGGATTGCCGGGCCTTGAAATACGAAATTGAAGACCTTATCCAAAGGGAAAGGCTGGGTAAATTTTTGAAGCACGGGAAAAATACCGATCGGGATAATAAGGGTAGGACAGATCGGTCCGACAGTCGGCAAAGGCCCTGGAGACAGAACGATAGAAACGGTGGGCGAAGCCAGAACAGAAATACTGATGATCGACGTGACATGAGAGCACCATCCAGAGCAAGAGATGATAAAACTGCCGAGCGATAAGATGACCGACCGGTTCGGGTCATCAATATGATCTTTGGAGGTAACGCGGTAGGAGGGCTGACCACCAAAGGACGAAAGAGGTACGCCCAGTAAGATTTGTTGGTAAAGAAGAAGAAACAAAATGTTGAGGTGATCTCGTTCGACGAATCTGATCTGGAGGGGATTAGCTGCCCGCATGATGATGTACTAGTAGTCAATTTGAATATGGATGGCAGTGAGGTGAAGCGAGTGATGATCGATACAGGCAGCTCAGTTGACCTACTCTACTACGATGCGTTTAGGCAGATGGAAATACCAGAGGAGCGACTACTGCCAATAGAGGGACCCATCAAAGGGGTAACTGAAGCATCAGCCTACCAGTTCGCTCGAGTCTTCCTAAAGGTGAAATTTGGACAAAATCTGTGTCAGGAAGAGAGAGACGTTGAATTTTTGGTGGTGAAATTTGGGGGAGCTTATAATGCAATCATCGGAAGAGTCACTCAGAACGCCCTCAAAGCAGTTGTCTCGACCTACTACCAGGCAATGAAGTTCCTAACTCCCCATGGCATCGGCAGAGTCAGGGGACAGCAGAGAATCGCTAGGGAATGCTACTTGGCAGAGACAAGGACACTTGATGGAGCGGTCGTCTTGACGAGCTCTCTCGATGTGAGAGCCGATGAGGAAATTGAAAGGATGAACCTTGTCGAAGAGACACAACAAGTCGTGATGGATCAGGAAGACCGATCCAAATTCACAAATTTGGGATCCGAGCTTGAAAGGGGTCTGGTCAAAGAAATCACTGATTGCTTGATAGAAAATCGATCGGTCTTCGCCTGGGTACCGAGCGATATGCTTGGGATTTCTCAATCGGTAGCTTCGCATGCTCTCGGTATTCGAACCGGGTGCAAACCAGTCAGACAAAAGAAGCGTTGGCAGAGCAAGGAGAGACAAGAGGTCATAGAGACAGAGACAAAAAAACTGCTAGACGTCGGATTCATTCGGGAAGTTAAATACCCTGAGTGGCTGGCGAACGTGGTACTCGTGAAGAAGAAAAACAACAAGTGGAGGATGTGCATCGATTTCACCGACTTAAACAAAGCATGCCCAAAGGACAATTTCCCCTTACCTAAAATCGATCAGCTGGTAGACTTTACGTCAGGGCATGAGCTCCTAAGTTTCTTGGATGCCTTCTCTAGTTATCATCAGATAAAAATGAGCCTCGAAGACGAAAAAAACGGCTTTCATAACTGACCAGGGCACGTATTGCTACCAGGTGATGCCGTTCGGTTTGAAAAATGTGAGGACTACGTATCAGCGACTCGTTATGGAAGTCTTTAAGAAGCAAATCGGCAAAACAGTCGAGGCTTATGTGGACGACATGGTAGTAAAAAGCAAGACAGCTGCCGAACATGTGAAAAATCTCAGAGAAGTCTTCCTGACCCTCAATAAGTGCCAAATGAAGTTGAACCCCGAAAAGTGCATCTTTGGTGTAGCATCCGGAAAGTTCTTGGGATTAATGATTACTCAGCAGGGGATTGAAGCTAATCCAGAAAAGATCGAAGCTATTATCCAAATGCCCTCACCGTGATGCTTGAAAGATGTTCAGATATTGACCGAGCAGATAGTTTCTTTGAGCAGATTCGTCTCTAGGATGGGGGACAAGTGCCTCCCATTCTTCAAAATTTTAAGGAAGGTGGATGTGACCCAGTTCCAGTGGCCGGATGAATATGAGAGAGCTTTTCAACGTTTGAAACAATATCTTACCAGTCCACCCATCCTGTAGAGCCCTGTTGAGGGGGAGAATCTGGTTATTTATCTAGCAGTCACAGAAGGGGCGATCAGCGCAGTTCTCATCCGGTCGGATAGTAATGAACAATTTCTGATCTACTATGTCAGTAAGGTGCTGAACAGGCCAGAGACGTGGTATGCACCCATCGAGAAGCTGGGCCTTTCGTTGATAACCGCAGCGCGGAAACTCAGGCCCTACTTTCAGAGTCACACCATCGAGATATGGACCGACCAACCCCTCAAGCAGTGCCTTCAAAAACTCGAAACCTCTGGGCGGCTAGTGAAATGGGCGGTAGAGTTGGGAGAATTTGATATACACTACAAATCACGGACAACGATCAAGACCCAAGTATTAGCGGATTTCATAGCAGAAATGAGTCAACCTGCCTCGCAAGATGAGCAACACCCTGCATGGGATTTATTTGTTGATGGGTCGTCCAACACTGAGGGATGCGAAGCAAGAGTGGTCTTGATCAGTCCGCACCAAGAAGAAAAGGTAGAGTATGCTCTCCGACTAGAATTTAAAGCATCCAATAATGAGGCAGAATGCGAAGCTTTATTAGCCGGTCTTCAGTTGGCAAGAGAGATGGGGGTGAAACATTTGAAGGTGTACAGTGATAACCAAATAGTGGTCGAACAAGTTACGGGGCAGTATGAGGCCAAAGGGGACAATATGGTCAAGTATTTAGAATTGGCGAAGCAAGAATTGAGTAATTTTGAAAAATACTCGGTCAGCAGGACATAAAGGATGCAAAATGCTCAGGCAGACGCGCTTTCCAAAATGACTTCCGATCAAAATGCAAAAAATAACATTTTGGTCGAGCGGCTAGACCGCCCTAGCATTCAAAAAGCCAATGAAGACCTTAAAACAGATACCGAATGATCAAGTTGGATGGAACCGATCAGACAGTACCTCCTTAAGGGAACACAGCCAGAAGAAACCTTGGAGGACAAGAAACTAAGAGTAAAGGTGGCTGAATATGTGATTGCTAATGACACCTTGTACAAGCGTTCTTATGACTGGCCGCTATTACGTTGCTTGAATGAAGAAGAGGCAGAGCTTGCAATGGCTGAAGTTCATGAAGGAATGTGTGGAAATCATCTAGGGGCAGAATGTTGGCTCATAGGTTGATCAGACAAGGGTATTATTGGCCGACAATGAAGAAGGATTGTCAAGAGAAGGTTAACCGGTGTGAGGCCTGCCAGAGGAACGGCAACTTGTCTCGTCAACCGACCGAGCAGCTGAAAATTGTGAGCCACCCCATTCCCTTTGCTCAATGGGGAATGGACATACTAGACCCTTTCCCTCTCGGTCCTGGGTAGAAGAAATTTTTAATAGTGGCAGTTGAATACTTCACCAAATGGGTGGAAGCGAAAGCAGTCGCCACTATCACTGAGCAGAAAGTTGAAAACTTCGTACGCAAGAACATACTGAGTCGTTTTGGGATGCCTATGGTCTTGGTTATAGACAACGGTCAACAATTTGACAATGACAAGTTCAAAGATTTCTGTCAGCGACTGAAGATAAGTCTCCAGTTGACTTCAGTGGCTCATCCTCAAAGCAACGGTCTTGCAGAAAACACCAACAAGAAGATAATGAGTGCTCTCAAGAAGCATTTAGATGGACGTAAGACTTGGGTAGACGAATTAGATGAAGTATTGTGGGCGTCCAGAACTATCCCAAATAGAGCCACAGGAGAAACACCGTTCAGGATGACCTTTGGGGCAGAAGCCCTAGTCCCAGTAGAAGTGGTACTGCACAACCAGAGAGTTTCGAGTTATGATGAAGAGCGAAATAACGAAGCTCGCAGGGCAGAACTTGTGCTTTTCAGTGAAGACAGGGATAGGGCAGCCGCTCGCTCAGAATCCATCAAACAAAAAGCAACAAGGTTTTACAACAAAAGGGTAAGGCCGAGCGACATAAAGATCGGCGGATATATCCTAAGAAATGCCGAGGCGGCTAGGAAACATCCTGAAAAGCTCGAACAAGCATGGGAAGGACCCTACCAAGTGGTCAAACAAGCCAGATACGGCTCTTACATCCTGCGCGACACGAACGGCAAGATTCTACCGAGGCCCTGGAATTCTCAAAACCTGAAGACTTTCTACCAATAGATAAGCTTTATTTTAGTTCACTTATCTCTTTGTTTTGTACTTTATTATTGCTTATGCTCTTGTACACGAAACTTGTGGGTACCTTTTTCCTGATCTTGCCAGTCAGGTTTTTTAACGGCCCACGCCCTCATCATTATCAATAAAGGGTTTCAAATTTCTTGGCAGAGAAAGTCTCATTAAATTGGGCTAAGGGGAGAACATTATACTGAATGTCTATCATCGACATCGCTCGGCCAGGTTGCCAAGACAGAATCTTGGAACCAGGCGATGCCAAAAAAATAATCTCAGATCGCTCGACCTCGACACCGTTCGACCAGGTTGCCAAGACATGATCTTGGAATTAGGCGATGCTAAGAAAATAATCTCGTATCGCTCAGCCTCGACACCATTCGGCCAGGTTGCCAAGACAGGATCTTGGAACCAGGAGATGCAGAGAAAACAATCTCGAATCGCTCGACCTCAACACCGTTTGGCCAGGTTGCCAAGACAGGATCTTGGAACCAGGCGATGCCAAGAAAACAATCTAGGATCACTCGGCCTCAGCATCGTTCAGCTTCGAAATCGCTCAGCCACGATCCTCTCGAACCTCAATACCGATCGATATGCATCGAACAAGATCGTTCGCTGCCTATAATTTGAAAAGACAATCTGATCTTAACATACCAAGTAAAGAAGGCAACGAAAATTAACAGTAAGAAAAGCTTCATTTGTTTGAACATGCATTCTAGTCACAAGCCCGACTAGATGAGCATTGAAAGTCCTACTACATATGCTACTTTGGATCTTCAGCTGGAGGAGAAGCACCAATAGTTAAATCAGCTGGAGGAGTAGGGCAAGGGTCCGTAGGAATAACCGGAGAGACATCCCCATAAGTCTTTTCATCCGAATTGAGGTCCAGCAGCTCATCCGGTAATTTTTGTCTTTCCTGCTCAGCAATCTCCTTTACTTTCTCGAGAGAAAGGCCGAGGTCTGAAGGAAGCATTGGCTCAGCATAGTCCTCGAATGAAGGACCATCCGACCCGTCAGGGACGCAAACGCTGTGGCAATTCCTTAAGATGGAAAGAGCCAAGTTGTAAGTAAATTCCTTGCACTCCTCGTGTAAGTACCGCTCTTTCCATCGCTTGATCGCTTCGACCCATTGCTCATTGACGGAGCTTTGTAGCTCCAGCAGCTTGCTCTTGGCCTTCATCTTGTCCATCACCGCTTCATGACAATCATGGAGGACTTTCAAACGAAGCTCCTCCTCTTTTTTTGCTCTTGAATTGGCATTAAGCACCTTTTCCCGCAGCGCTCGTCATTCATTTTCCAGCTCATCCATGGAAGCAACCACTCTGCTCTTCTCCTCCTCCCCCAAAGCGAGTTGAGCTCTCAAAACGCTCTTCTCTTCCTCCAACACACTCTTCTCCTCCTCCAATGAAGAGAGTTGAGCCGGTAAGACGTCCTTATCTTCCTTGGCCTCTGAAAGCTCAGCTCTCAAAACGTTGACCTGCTTAAGAAGATCTTTAACCTCCCGGTCGAGCGATCGGGTAGTCTCATTGAACTGATCGATGCATCGATGCATCGCAGAGGCGAATGCTAGATCCTTTACACAGTCACGTACGAGACTGGCCACCAGCTCCTCATTATTTAACGAATCCAAAAAAATTTCGTCTTCAGGAGGAACGACCTTCTGAGCAACGTAAAGGGCCACATCGATGTCCCTAAGCGATGCAATCTTATTTAGACTGATCGTGGACACCCACTTCCCAGAGCTAGACCCTTGTTGTTTCCCCTTTCCCTTGTCCAGTCGGGGCGCACGCTCCTTCCCCTTTTCTTTGCCCAACTGGCTGGATGACTGTTGGACATTCCGAGCGATTTTCTTTCTCTTGAGGGGCCTCTCCACCTCCTCCTCCTCTTCCTCCGCAAAAGCTCGGCTTTCATTCAGCAATTGGGCCGAGAGCGCTATAGATTGTTCAGGCACAGTCGATAGAGCGAGCGCCCCAGAATGCTCAGACACAGCCGACTAAGCGAGCGACGCAGATTGCTTATCTTCCTTGGCCTCTAAAAGCTCAGCCCTCAAAACGTTGACCTGCTCAAGAAGATCTTTAACCTCCCGGTCGAGCGATCGGGTAGTCTCATTGAACTAATCGATGAGTCGATGCATCGCAGAGGCGAATGCTAGATCCCTTGCGCAGCCACGTACGAGACTGGCCACCAGCTCCTCATTATTCAACGAATCCAAAAAAATTTCGTCTTCAGGAGGAACGACCTTCTGAGCAACGTAAAGGGCCACATCGATGTCCCTAAG
>JAOSBP010164827.1:0-17648 GCA_027563825.1 Erythroxylum mucronatum
GTTATCAATATATGATAATCTTTATTGATGACTTCTTAAGGTACATATGGGTGTATTTTATGACCCAAAAATTAGAAGCATTAAGCAAGTTTAAGGAGTTTAAAAAGATGGTTGAGAAAGAACTTGATTAAAGGATTAGATGCCTTTATATTGATAATGAAGCCGAGTATACCTCACATAAGTTCTCGAAGTATCTATAAAACTATTAGATATGGTGCCAATCAATTTGTCCTTATACTCCTAACAAATTGTAGTAGTGGAAAGGAATAAAAGACACTTTGTTGAAATATACAGAAGTATACTATATGCAAAGAATATTCCACCATGGTTGTAGGTAGAATGTATAAGGACTGGTATATATATTATTAATAGGTTACCATAAGCATCACTTGGATCAATTTCACTATTTGAGAAGCTATGGAATGTAAAACTCAATATAAGTCATTTTCGAGTTTTTAGCTACGTGCCTTGTGTTTTTGTTCTTGATCATTTGCAATAAAAAAGGGAGCAAATGTTGTGATCCAACAACAGGACGGTGTCATATTTCAAGAAATGTAATAATTGATGAGGCTTCATCGTAATGGTCTCCTCATGAAGTGGTTCTAGTAAATTCAAGGGAAATTTTAAGGAGAAGTTATAAGAAAGGGTTAAAAAAAGATGAAATGACTAAAGATATCACTTAATATTAATGGCAAGTCACTTGAAAAGACTAAGAGGGCGCTTGGTTCGCATAGAAAAATAGTAATAGGAAT
Source organism: Erythroxylum mucronatum (assembly GCA_027563825.1). Lineage (NCBI taxonomy): Eukaryota > Viridiplantae > Streptophyta > Magnoliopsida > Malpighiales > Erythroxylaceae > Erythroxylum > Erythroxylum mucronatum. The sequence goes on from JAOSBP010164827.1 coordinate 753, forward strand.
GAGAATGGATATAGTGAGAAATGAGAATGGAGTGGAGAAAAGCCATGAAAGAAGAAACAAATGTCTTAAAAAAAATGAGACACGGGATAGTCGCCAAACCTAAAAATGTAAAGCCAATTTATTACAAATGGGTTTATAAAGTAAAAAAGGCATTATGATGGATCAGTTGAAAGATATAAAGCTTGATTAATGGCTCAAGGATTATAGCAGAAGTATGCACTAGACTATGTTGAGACACTTAGTCCAGTTGCAAAGATTACAATAGTATGTGTTTTATTAGCCTTAGCTGCTTTTAAAAATTGGAAGCTTTAGCATTTCCTATATAATAAGTTAGATTGAGAAATATAAATGGAGAAGTCTCAAGTGTTTGAGAGAAAGGCTCATGCTAGTTATGTATGCAACCTAAATAAGGCACTCTATAGATTAAAGCAAGTATCGAAGGCTGGGATGGAAAGATAGGTTGCTAATCCAGAGTAATTACGTGATGGCATCGACTAACTCTAGCTTGTTAATGAGAGTCCAATGTAAGAAGTTTCTATAGTACTAGTTTATGTGGTTGATCTTATCTTCACAAATAATGACATTACTGAGATTGATCAAGTAATGTCATTATTTGTGACACATTGAGTTATGTTTCACTTAAGGAAAGAAGGTCAAGAATGCTACAATATATAAACAACGAGCTGGCAGTATAATCTATCTCACACTTACGAGGCTAGATATATCATATAATGTAGGTGTGAGAAGTTGATTCATGCATAATTCAAGAAGCCACATTTAAAAGTTGTTCAAAGAATTCTAAGATATATTTGAGGCATCATTGATTCTAACATACTATACATAAAAGAATAAGTTTAATGGTTATTGTGATGCTGATTATATCGGAGATCTTGATATAAAACACTCGACTACACGTTATGTATTTAGCGTTGGATGAGGATCTAGTAATAGCTATATATGCACTTAACTGAGAATCCATTGTTCTATATAAGTACTAAAATAAATTAGTTATTTTAGTACTTATTTTTAAAAAAGAAAAAGTTCAACTGAAGATTTAGAAAGAGCAACCGCATCCCACGCTAAAACCATTTAATTAGCATAGAAGCAACCTCCATGCAAAATATAGGCCCTCCCCAAAACTAATCCATCAAGGTCAAGCTAAACCAGAACGTCCATTAGCCAACACCAAAATGTAGCAAATTTCTAATAACCTCTCCTAAAACCTCTCCCGTCCACACCAATCTCTCCCTACTCCTCCTTTTCTCCCTTCTTTTCCCCTTCCCTTTTCCTCTTACAGGAAATTCTCTTTTTCCTGTCATTGCGAGGAGATTCTGAGAGAGAAAGGAGAAGAAGTGTCCTTCCTCTCTCTCACCCGCCATTCATAATAACCCTCATTGCCACTTCTCTTCATCCCAACAATGGCCTTCCCTTTGTCCATTCTTCTCCTACTTTTCACCTTTCCTCTCTCCTTCTCCAAACTCACTCCCGATTACTACAAGGAATCATGCCCCGACTTTCAAAGGATCGTCAGGGAAATCGTCACCACCAAGCAAATGTCCAACCCCACCACCGCAGCAGCTACCTTACGTACCTTCTTTCACGACTGCATGGTCGATGGCTGTGATGCTTCCGTTCTCATTTCCTCCAACTCCTTTAACCATGCAGAGCGTGACGCTGATATCAACCACTCTCTCCCTGGTGACGCTTTCGACGTCGTCATCAGAGCCAAGACGGCCCTCGAGCTTTCCTGTCCTAAGACTGTCTCCTGTTCAGACATTCTCGCTCAAGCCACCCGTGACCTTATCACCATGGTTGGAGGACCCTTTTACCCTGTTCGTCTTGGTCGCAAAGACAGTCTTGTCTCCATGTCTTCTCGTGCCGAGGGACAGATTCCCCGAACCAACATGACTGTGGAAGCCATCATCAAACTGTACGCTACTAAAGGATTCACCGCACGAGAGATGGTTGCGTTGATGGGGGCTCACACCATTGGATTCTCTCACTGCAAGGAATTCGTTGACAGGCTCTACCATTACAACAAGAACACCCCGACAGACCCCGCACTCAATCCTAAATTCGCCGCAGCATTGAAAGCCATGTGTAATAACTATAAAACTGATCCAACAATGTCCGCTTTCAACGACGTGTACACCCCTGGCAAGTTCGATAACATGTATTTCCAGAACTTAGTGAAGGGATTGGGGCTTTTGGCTTCTGATGATGCACTAGTGAGGGATCCAGTAACAAAGCCATTTGTGGAGCTTTATGCGAAGAACCAGGATCAGTTCTTCAAGGATTTCTCTCTTGCAATGGAGAAGCTCAGTGTTCTTGGAGCGAAGACAGGGAAGAAGGGAGAGGTTAGGAACAGGTGTGATCATTTCAATATTATTCAAACATAAATAAGTCGTTGTGGCTTGTGAAAAAGAAATGGATGCGTGGAATTTTATCATAATTTAATTGTTTAAATGTTTTTGTTTGAAATTGTTTCATAGATGTGTTTCTTGTCATGTATGAATCATCAATGGAATTGCCATGTTAACGGATGAGAAGGTGATGATGTATGTTCTACAATCATGTTACTGTTCTAATTATAGCCAATGTCATTGACCTGCTAGAATGTGGAGATTGTGGGTGATGACAGGGGAACCTATCTGCATAATTTGTACGTTTCAACTTCTAGCTTAAATGATTCAGATGCTAAACACTGGCTTAACCTGTAAGTTTCTCAAAGTTGAGCCTTCTTACTGAACATTAATTCGACAATACATCTAATGACACCCTTCCAAAGGACATATGCAAGTTTCTCCTCAAGCCCATATTAAAGATCTCAGCAATTCATTAGGAATAAATAATAAGGTTGATTTCGCAAACATTACAACAGAAGCAAAACTACAGAGATTGAAGATTAATGCGCATTATTATGACCCCATCATATCTGGCTCTTGCCGAAGCCATACATTGATGTTAAGGATTTTCACAATTACTTCCTCATTAAGGAGAAAGGGAAACCATGACGACCAACATGTTCCTTGTCTGTCACTTTTGAGGGTATAGAGAAACAGATGTGGAAACATGAGATGCATCAAAGACCAAGTTTTGATTGTGATGCAACGGGCTGAAAGCCTGAAACTAATTAGGGACTCCCCACAAAGTTTTGACACGGTTGCATAAGAAGTGGCACCAAAACATGGAAATGAATGACGACAATAGCGATCATCTCTCTTTCCTTGAATCTCAACTCCTCTCTTCTCCCTCTCCTTATGAGAATGCTTGCAAGTTCCTGAATTCCTTGAGGCAAATTGGACATTTGTGCTTCTTATGCTCCAGTTGATGCACTACAGTTCTCTCTCTTGAGTGTGCCACCTTCGATGAGACTCGGTCGAATAACTTTCTTCTATTTTCTTCTTCAGATTCCACAATCAGTTTCTCACTCTTGGTACAAGGATTTACCTCAAAGCCGAATAACATTACCAGTTTCACCTCCATCTCCTTGCATAAATTTCCGAGATAGAACCCAGATTTTCAAACTTAAAATAAAAGGGGGAATGAAAGTATAAAATTATGTTTCTCCCTTAACTTCCCTTAACAAGAAGTTATATATCTATCATCACTTCAGTCTCTTCCAATATATAGAACACAGACATGCATATAGGACACAAATTGAGATTAACTTCTGAATATGAACATCAAAAAGTTGCCAAAAGGTCACTTAAGTGGTAAAGTATCAGATGAATAAGCCATCATGCATAATATATTAGTTTATACATGCATCAACCTTTCCATGCCAAGAGATATGACAAGGATCTACTCTATACACAACTCAAAATATAGGCATTGAAGTCATTTTCCACTTGCAAGTTTGAGATGGACATATATTTAAGTGAAAAGGGGACGCAGAAATAAATTTTCAAAGTAACATTTGGAATAAAAAAAAGGACATGGTAGTATATCGTAATTCGTAAGAAAATGGAGATTAGTTTATTTTTTTCACTTACGGTTCTTGATTTTAGACCTTCCAATCCAGTGAAACTATGCAGTTGGTGTAAACATAAAATAATCAACTGGAAAACGATGTAAGCATATCTACAATTAAAGAGACAAGGAGAAGATCTCAGCTTGTCATTTCACACAAAAATAAACATTGAAGCTTTATGAAATGTTGAACGGCTTGATAGCTATTTCCACCGAACGCATTTTTCTAATTGCAAAACAACCCTAATCTCCTTTACCCCCTTTTGTGTATTCAATTTAGATTGTCTTCTTCATTACAGAAAATTTATAAGCAGGCAATGAAAGAATCCAGTCAGAAGTAAACTTTAAACCAGATTATTATCAAGCTGGATGGTCGACATGTTCCTTTACTTCAGCAAATGATACATCAAAAAGTAGCTCTAATATCCAATATAGAAATCCTCAATCAGACACTTTCCATCCTGTGCAAGTCTCTAATGTGATAAAACAATCACAAACCTGTTTAAGGACCTAACATTAAATTTGATTAACCTGTTTTGACAAGCCTGTCTAGCAGTACTTGAGCAAAGGGCAGGAGTCATCAGAACCGTTCTCTCCCTCCCGGTTGCTCCCTTTCTTGGTGCATTTCTGACAGAGCTTACCATGGGTGAATAGAAGACAGTTCAGATCAAACTTAAGCTCATTTGGGATCCGTTGATTGAGATGAATGTATGTCTTATTTCGATCTGCCACACAAGGTACCCAACCAAGGCTTTTTGCAATCTCATACACCTGAATCATAATTGGAAGTCAGAGTGTTGGGCATGAACATTGAAAGGCATCATGGTAGGAAAAGTTGTTTGAACTTTAAAGGTATGCACGGACGATCTCGTACTCACATGAGTGTCCACAGGAAAATCATCCCGCTGAAGATTGAACATCAATACACAAGCTACCTATCAATTATGTAAATGGTTATTGACTGTCCAAGCAATAGCAACATAAACGCTGACAATAATGATATTACCAGTTTGAATACAAGGATCATCGTCAAATGTTAAATGAAGGCAATCTTAAAATTAGGAATGTGAAATGACACTGGAAATATGATGCTAGCAGCGTGAGCTCATGTGTAATTCCCTTCTGACATGCTTTCAGAACAAACAAGCGTACACTTTGCTAATAAAACAAAACCATCTTAAGGGGCATCTTTCCCAAACAATCAGGTAACAATTGATCTAAAAGCACAGCTTACCGTCTTTGGCCCAATTCCTTTAAAATGAGAGAGCTCTGCCTTAATCTCAATGGTAGATAAATCTCGCAGGTACTCCAAGCACAACTTGCCTTTTCTCTCTAGCAAACTAGTCAAAATGTTTTTAATGTAAGAAGCCTTTGTTGGGGCTAAACCTCCGCATCGGATGGCATTCTCGATGTGTTTCTTGTCAGCAGCAAGTGCCTTGAGCAATTACAAAGACAGATAATTCAAAGGCAGTCAGACAACCAAATTCTTCAAATTTATACGCCCATCAAGACGAACCAAAAGTCCAGTGTTGCCCGTAAAGCAAATAACGTAGGAACAAACAGTAAGTCCTAAAACGATTGAAGAAAAAAGCTTACATCTTCCCAAGTAGGAAAAGCAGATTTGAGATTGGAAAAAGCCCCGAGAGAATTAACCTCAGTAGTGTTCTGGGAAAGCAGGGCTTTAACCAGACCATCCAAAACACTTTCCGAATCCCCACCACTATCGTGAGCACTGTTTTGGGTTCTAAGCGAGGACTCGTTATGACGGAGTCTCTGTTCCCGATAGTGAGCAAATTGTGGAGGGAAACCGTGAAAGGACAACAGAGAGTCGCGTACGGCTCGACAATCTTGAGGCGTGGGTCGAGGGTGAGATGGGAACGGATCATGTTCTTCCACGACGTAGCTGGGTTTCGATGATTTAGATCTGTTGACAGTAGTTTGTTGGAGAGGCAGCTTTCTTTTGCTGGGTTTCTGCATCTTACCTTGAGCTATGTAATAGTTTCTTTCCAAGAACTTCTCAAATATAATCAATTGATCGTGTATTCCTAAAAGTGTAATTACCTCTACAACATCTTATACATGTATCTTTCCCCATTACACCATCTCAAGCATACATACTACTCATCTGATTAGATGCTTGGTTTCCAGCAAAACTTTGGTTTGGTATGAAAATTCATCTTCATCTTCCTTTTTCATTTGTTTCAATCCAATCCCAAACCCACCAGACTGTAACTATTTATTACATGAATGTACACATCCCTAAATCTCAAATAACACCAGCATAATTACACATCCCGTATCTTTACAATCAAATTACTTAGAAATTACTGGAATTTGGCCCAAGCCCGTTTCGCCCATCTAACCCGACCCGGTGACGCCAATGTCGGACCTCCTCCTCCTCATCTCTCTCCCTCATCATCTGCAGCATTCTCTTCGCCTTCTCTCTGCCTCTCTCGCTCCCTCTCTCCGCCACCTCTCTCAACACCTCCGCCGCTCCCGCCTCCACTGCCAATCCCTTGAACCTCAAGCTGCCATGACTCAGTGCGTACAACGCCGCCACGCAGTTCTCTCTCGTCGCCGCATCCCCCGACGCACTTCCCTCTTTCAACATCCCCACCAGTATCGCCACCGCGTTCCCGTCCAGCATCGCTGACCTCCCCTCATCGCACGCAGCCAAATTGCAGAGAATCAGTAATATTCTCCCTACAGAGCCTCCCGCCCTTACCATGCTGAGTAGCGTCGGAACGGCGCCGAATTTGATCAGTTTCACCCGGATGCTCTGCATTAGGCTCACGTGGTATAAAGCCAAAGCCGAGTCGTGGCGCGTCCGCTCACTCTCCGACCTCAGCGCGTGCATCAGCGGCTGTAACGCGCCTAAAACCCCGATTGCCATCTTGTTCTCGTCCTCCAAGGCTAAACTGAACAACGCGCCAGCTGCGTGCTCCTGCGACTCGCCGTATCCTGCCTTCAAAACGTCGACCAACAATGGGACGAATCCTGACCGAACGATCCTCAACTTGTTTGCTTTCTCTAAAGAGAGGTTCACCAATGAAGCGACGGCGTTTGCTTGGACGACCGCGTAACGAGATGCGATTAAAGGACGAAGAGCTAAGAGTAGCCGAGGACTGCACAGAGAAGCCCTAATCCCCTCTTGAGTTCTCGTCAATTTTCTCAACGATATCACACCTTGTTCTTGCTCGTGTACTTCAGTGCTCTTCAGCTTTGTGATTATCTCTTCTTCTTCAGGAGTGTGGCTGTGAGCTAGGTTTTCCGTTTCTGTAATTTCCGACGACGATGAAGAGTAACACGCTGGCCGGATTGCTAACGGTAATGGAATGAACGGCGACACTCCTCCCCCACCGGTGTTGACAATCACCGACTCCTCCGACGAGCTCGAGTAGAAGGGGTGGTGTGATCGGTGGGCGACTTCCGTCTCGGCGTGAGAGAATATAACCGGTGGATTCTCCGCCACGCCTTTGAGCAACTCCTTTTCTGAAACCCTTAAATTAGGGTTCGAGGAGGGCGATTCGGTCATCTTCGCGCGGACGAGGGCTTCTACGGAAGCGTAATCCGGTGAGCGCGGGTGCTCGACTCCCGATGCATCGCACCAGCTCAAAATCGTGGATTTGATGGCTAAATTGGGAATCACGGTGGTGAAATCAGGGGTGGTGGTGTCATCGAGCAGAGGAGCAAAGCCCAATTCGCGGCAAACTTGGACGGAGACACGCTCGAAGGTTTGGCCGGAGGAGACAACAACCGGGTCAGACATTAAGGATCCGGAAATGGGGCAAAGAAACTCTTTTGGCGGGTGAGTCGATCTGGGAGTGCGATGATAGAAGGAAATTTTCCATCTGTGTTTGCCGTTTCTGCCCATCGCTGAAGTCTCCGCTCTTCTGCTTGTCTGTGCCGTAAAAGGACGAAACTTGATGAGCTTGTGAATCAGTAGGTGTTGTTTTATGGCGATAAAGGTCTGACCTTTATCAGAGAGTCAGAGACTCCGTCTACAAACGAGTATGAAAGCTTAAGAGCTTTGAGTCTTTGACCATGCGGGGTTTGGGTTTGGAAGTTTCCGTAACTTAGTGGCTATTTGCTGACCCAACCAGCTTACGTTGTTTAGCTACTTCATCCGGCTTTTGTGTTGATTTTGTCTTTTATCGACAGAGCTGGGCTTCCCTGTTTGAGGTGGTTCATGCTCTTAGCATAAGAATTGAATGATACTCATGACTAACATCTGATCCACCTACATAGGACCAAATGTGTATTAAGTTATTTGTTTAACAAAGGTTCTCACGACAAGCATGTCTATTGCCTACCTTCATTCTATATCAACACTCGAGCTTATTGTGCAATAAGCATGCCGAATGTGGGTCACCTTCACTTATTCTCATCACCTAACATCCATTAAGATTACAGACGAAGCAGACTGGAGATGACCCTACTACCCTATCATTCCCATGTTCATGTTCTTATGCCACTAAGTAATAGTAATTCCATTGATAAGCTCAGCTCAAATTAATCATTTGACATCTTCTTTAAATTGACCAAGCCTAAAAGACAATAGGATCGATCATACGGATACAGACATGGAGACAAGGACATTAAATGTTTTAAGCAAAGGTGAAAGAAGCAGATACATGACATGGTCTAAACATAACCTACTACCCTTGTCCCCTCTATTCTCCATGTCAACGTTTGGGCCCTGAACAAACCAATTAAATGGCCCATTAACAAGCTGGGGACCGAAACCAAATATACCTAACTTCTTCTTCGCAATATTCGTGAATTTATTCTATTATATGATTTATCGTTGTTTCTTTTTAAAACGCATCATTTGTAACTTAATTTTTTTGAGACATAATTTCATAACTTTTTAATGAAATTATTAAAGAAGGGGTGATTGAAATTTCTAAAAGTTAGAGGGTACCTTTAGCAAAATTGAAATTAAATACATGAGTGTAAGTTAACCACAAAAATTAACCAAAACACTTTCCTTAACAGTTTTCAATTAACCAATCACCATAAACAATCATTAAAAAATTTAACCGGTTCAACCGTAAAAATCTTAAATCGTCTAACTTTTCAGTTCAATTCTTTAATAATTTTTTTTGTTAAAAATTAATCAATTGTTATTAATAAATAAGTTCTTATAAATTAAAATTAATTAGTTAATTTTTATTTAATAATCTATTTTTAATTAAAATTTAAAATTTTGATGAATAATGACAATCTTTTTCAACTCTATTTCAAAATTTTAATTTTATTTAATTTTTAAATGATTCTACAACTTTCCAATATCAGTTGAACATTTTAAACCTTAAATTTCGTATCTTACCTATTTATTCAATTCTTAAAACACTCACCGTTAAAATAAAACTAATTAACATGCATCATTTCTAGTTAGCAAAGAGGAACATAAAAAAAAAATTAATATACTATTTTTTTCTTAAAATTGCATACACATATTATATGTTATAACTATCCAAATTATCTCCCTCCATGTGCTTACTAAGAAAATTGAGATATGGGACATTATTCTTACCTTTCTCTAATCATTCCAAATCTATGATGGTAAATTTAAGATTTGACGACAATAATTCAACTTTAACGTTCCGTTTAGTTTCTTCCAAAGAATGTTGAAACATATAATTAGATAATAAGCTGAAAATTTAACTAAATTTTAGCATTTAAATTATGAAAATCGTAGATTTGGACGAATGGTACAATTTGAAAGAAAGCAAATGTTTAGGTATCAAATTGTCAATTAATCATATCATATATCAAGAGCATGCACTAATTCTTTGCAGAAAAGGGAAGAGCCTGACTCTTTCACCATATATCTAATCAAGAGTTCAGATCCTTTGTCTAATATTATGGTGTTTTATTGTGTCAAATAAATGAGTCTCATAGCTAAAATTACATGAGATAGAATAATATTGTACAAAGAATCAGAATCTTGTCTCCTAATCAAGGTGTTTTGACCGGCGAAATCTACGAACAGAAAAGCATGACAGAAGAAAAGTCTACGCAAGTGAATATTTATGGGTAGAAAAGGTAGAGAAAAAGAAAAAACAAACTTGTAAGGTTAAGCAATCTTTATGAGCAAAGCTGGTCTCTCAATGCTCAAGAAAAGAAACAAACCACGATGTGGAATCTGAAGAGCAATTTCATCATAAGTTTCTTCATCCCTCTGTTCGATGTAATTGGTATTCGTCGTTTGATGGTGTTTTGCTTTGTAAGTTGAGAAAAACTATAGCAATTTTGTTTAATATCAATATCAATATCAACCATCTCCAAGCCTTTGAAAACTTTCAGTCAGTCTGAAACATGATGCATGTGGAAGAATTATAAGCCATTTTTGAAACGCAGCATATTCTATTCCATACGGCAAAGTACTTTGCAGTTTGCACACATTCACACACATATCTATATACAGTACACACGTTAATTCAAAGTTTTGGCCTTGTCATGAGATAAGAAGTTATGCATGGGAAAATGGGGTTTAAAGAGAAAAGATGCATATGATGATCATACAAAGAAAAAAGTTCCTTCAGTTTTATGGGAATCATTACTGGATCTAATCGTTCCTTTATCTTCTATCAAACACTGGGAAAAGCCACGCTAGAGAAAATTTGGAGAATGGAAAATTGCAGAACTTTTGTTGTTTGCGAACCACAGCTAATAACAAGATTAAGCTTAGCAAGAAAGCATAGATGAAGAGGTGATTATGGCTTCCTAAGAATGTTTTGGGCTTAGACATTGATCAGCTCGTGAAGATCTGACAGATAAAGGGTAGGAAACAAAGCTGATTATGGATATTGGTTGCATGAATATGGGAAAACCCTAGTTTGCCATGTTTGAATGTACCCGTTCAGTTTGCATATAAAGGACATGTTACTATGTTAGTATAGGTTGGTAGAAAAAGTTGAAATCTTTCCGAAGCATTCCGATCGGGAACTTCTGACCTGCGCGATCACTGCTTGTCTGAAAAACAACATGAAAGCTTTTGATTGCATGCCATAAATATGTTTGGAGAGCAATTAATACCCTTCTGCCAACAGTTTCCAACAAGAATTAAAGCTATCAGAATTCTGAAACATGTCTGCTGATAAGAACATCACACACACACACAGAAAAGAAGCTATATCGGAAAATATCTTTTTCAAACCAAAAACAAAAGACATCCCAAATACGTACGACCATCATATGTTGTTGTTGATGCGTGGGGAAACCATCTAACAACTAAATAAGACTTAATTAACGAACCTCGCAAGCAAATATATTAAATGCAAACAAAGTAATATATGTAGTAATTAAAGCGATGGAAAATGAGAGAAAAAACACCGCCACCAAGAAAACTTTCTACTTATTAATCTTCATCTTCTGGATTTGCTTAATCTAGCAAATGATCGGACCGAGACGCTTGATTCCCCGAATAGTTGTTTTGGATCCTTTGGGAGACAAAGACCCTTCAATCCATTATCATCACTGGCAAAAAGGGGGTTTCATATGACAACGAACTTGGTTGCACCCTTCTTTATCATGTGTAGTAACCCTGATTTTATCTTCTCCTTCTTCTTGTTCTAGTGGGTTTTCCTGTGTCGATATTGGGTTGTGGGATTCGTGAGTACTAAAAAGAGAGAGGAAGATAATGAAGGAGGTGGCGAGGATGTAATGATGAAGAATCAGTGATAAGAACATGGAGGATGAGGAAGAAGAGAGCATGATGATTGCTGTTGGTATGTTGCTGTTAAAAGGCAGAAGAAAAATCCAAAGAATTGCCTGCCATCTCTCTCTCTTACTAGCTATAGAGCCTTTAGAGAATGGGAGATGGAGACAATAGAGACGTAGAGATAAGCCAGCCAGGCTCCTCTCTCTATCTCTCTCCGTCTCTTTCTCTTCCTCTCTATGTGTTGTATGTGGCTTATGTGGAGAGAATTATCACAAAAATCAATAGTGCTAGCTTTTTCATTTCTCAGGCTCTCTCCTATTCTGTTTCTGCTCTCCAAGATAAAGGATTGGACCCATTTGTTTTTAATCCTTGTTGGGAAGAGCCTCTCAGGTTGTACCACTTATTCTTTGCTCTTGTTCAATCGCACAAACAACCAAACCAAGTTGCCATTGTCACCCCTAGTACATGTGCATCCACATAACGCGTCAAATCATAAGATAGATAGACCAACATCGCATAAATACAACAGGAGAATTTTCGTTAGTAGAAAAAATCTTTTGACTTGAATCTTATAACAAGGGGTAAACTAAAAGTGATGAATTGCGGGTTGGACGAACTTTCACAATGTAGGTGTAGTACAGGCGTGCAGGGATTGACTAGTAGACCAAAGTCTCCAAATTTTAAGTTTCAATAGTATTTTATTCTGCACAGTAAAAAGGCTGTTTATGACTGCTTGCTGAGAATATGAACATGCTAACTATAAGCTTTATTGGGTTTAGTTAAAGGTGTAGGAATTTGGCAGGCCAAATGTGTGTGTATATATATATATCTAGAGTGAAGACAGTGGACAGAACCTGCAAAAGCATTTCCTCCTAAACTACGCTTACTACAAGAGCAAAAATAGTTGTTGCTGTTCCTCAAATGCAACGATCTTTCTGTCAAAAGAGAAGTTTTTATTTTGGAAGATCTAAGGATTACAGCCAAGCATAAGATTCCCATATAAGCATATTTTGAAATTGTGTCACTTCATCAACTCGCAACTGATTGTAAGATGTAGGTGGTAGATACTCCCCTACTCTTGATGTTCATGCATATCTAATATTCCTAATCGTTTTCTACAACTTTCATGCCTACAACATTCCCTCTGGCCACCTATTTCTGCGGCCGAAATTGTAAAATTCCCCCCGAAAAAAGTGTCAAAAGATTACGTTAGTTGCTTTAATTTGGGTCTTCACCCTAACCCTAACCTATGATTGTGCTTTGGAATTGAACTCCTAAATTAAGGTGAGTGAAACTACAGGAAACTCAAGCCTCAGTAGCTACAAGTCTTTGGTTTTCTACTTTTGTCATACACTCTACTCATCAAAAGGTCCCCCCTGGAAATGTTTTCCCCCTTCAATTGACCTTATTGGTCTAAAAGGGTCAAGAGGTGAGAAGCCCTAAATTTTGGAATTAAGGGTATATGCACTTTTGGTCCATAATAATTGATAATAAGATGAGACAACGCTGGCTGTGATTAGGGCAAGGAAATGACCCTTGAACCTTTCTCCAAGAGGCCAACATCACTTTAGGTCCGTTTGACCCTGACAAAGTCACCCACTCGAGCCAGCCTTTTTACTCCTCCCACTTTCTCCATTACAGAAGAGAAGAAACTTTGTGGCAAACCAAGCAAGTTTGGATGGAAAAGCATATATCAAGCTTTAGAGAAAAGTGAAGAAAATTTTTCCTGAGAGATTCAAATCCTTTTAGCACCCAAGAAAACAAAGCCCCACCAAACATGAAAAAGTTCACAGTTTGCATGTCTCCTAGTCTTTATCAATGCTTGCTATAAAGCATCCATAAACTACTGGCACCCATATGTTGTTTTCCACTCTCTGTCTTTTGAAATTTCTCGCTATTAATCCACCACACTATCGCTATGCTTCCACCAAAAAGGAGTAATCTAAGCCCTATCTTTCTAAATATGATGCTGTGGAAGGGATGCCAAGAAATAGGTTGAGTAAAAAAGTTGACATCTTGTGAATGAAGGTACTTGGTAGCGCAATGGACGCATACATTTCATATCAAATCAAGCAAAGTGTATAGTATTGAAGCTGCAGCTTGGACCCACGACACTTCTTTCTCCTTTCTGCGATTCCACTGCGGCAGTAGGTGGTGTGGCTCTTATGACAAAACAGTGAAAGTTCTTTATTTTATTCCAAGGTACTGTCCCTTGTTTGGTTCCAAATATTCTGCTCATCATCATTACAACTAGAAAGTAGTTGACACCTCCCCAGGTCCTAACTAATGAAAGTTTTTTAATGAATACACACATGGAGCCTTCTGTTGCCCCTATGCACTCCCTGCCATGTTCCTGCTTTTTTTTTTTAATGTATTTTAAAACATTGTATATTTTGAAAATGATCTTTCTATTAATTTTTTCATGTATATAAACTCTTTCAAAATAATTAATCATATGAAAATTTATGTTAAAAATAATTTGACAAAAATTTCATAAACTTAATTAATTAGTTAAAATAGGTCTGATGCGTATCAGGTTCCCTATGGGGTGGTCGAGTTGGTGGAATGAAAGGGCATCGAACCAGAGGTCCTATATTCGGTTCCCTCTACTTACACTCTCTAGATGGATCCTGTCGTATAAGATTTACCTAGTGCAGAGTACCACGTGATTTATAGGCTATTGTATCAATTAAGAGGTTTATTCAATAAACATATAAAAGATAGTAAAACATGTGGTTGAAAAAAAGTTAAAGTTTAAATATTTAATTATTATTTTTTATAAATTAAGAATTGTTTAATTGGGGTGGTCTGATTACTAGCATGAAATTAACTGTGTCTGCTAAGAAAGCCCATTCGGTATGCTGAGTTTTGATTTTCTCACAGTACTGTACAGAGCCCGGTGGGATGGAGCTGACGTTTCATCTCTTTTTGGGAACTTCCATTAAGCACTTGCGTTTCTAAGCACCGCAAGTACCTATTCCTCACAAAATTCACATTCAGGAAAGTGTTGCGTTTGGCTTGTTATATGTTCAACTTGCTAGAGGGGAGCAGAGGTTTTGTTTTCATCTCAATTTGTGGCCTTGTTCAATTTGCTTATAGCTATTACTTGCCTCTTTTGGAAATGAAATTGTAATCCTACAAAGCTCGTAATTTGAGTATTTTGTGAAAATGCATTGTGCTTGCTATCATAGAGTTGTCAGGTGGTGTATGAAACGAGGCCATTGAGAATTGTAAGATATTTGTTTTGTTACTTTGATGTTCATAATTTTGGAACCTTTGAGGTGACAGCATATGACGTAATGTTAATTAGTTGTTGCGGTACTTTCAAGTTTGAAATGATTTAAATGCGTAGGATAGAAGAATTGGCTATTATGTAAAATTCTTGTCGGTTGTTGAAAACGGATAATGCCATCTTAGTTTTGGGAATAAAAAAGTATGTATATAAAGGTTTTGTTATAAATGGTTAAAATGTGTAAGTGAATATTGTTAAAGTCAGGATTTGGAGGGAAAAATTAGAAATGTATGATGCAAGACAAAATTTAAGGAAAAAATATAACAGGTGAATATTTAAATTGGATTAACAAAAGTGAAAAGGAAAAACTGACGATCTAAATAGATGAAATAAAATTTGCTATAATATTTTAGTAAAGAATATATCTACAAAATTTGATATGAATTAAAGCAAATCAATGAAAATTTATTTTTTTTGGACCAATAGCAAAAACAACCAATAGGCATGTTAATTAAGCTTAACTGAAGGCAAATTTGTGGGCGATACCTTTTGAGTAGTGGTGAACTTCAGAAATGATCAGGTAATTCAAGTTGATCTAAATGTGACCTCTCCAATAGGGAGGGTTATACTACGCGTTACGTTTCATGTACAAGGAACTATAGCCTACACAGATATTCGTAAAATAAATCTCTAATGCAATACCAGATGTCAACACAAGAAGGTAACACATTATCACCTGGTTTTGGCAAGTGAACGTAATCCATAGTCCGTCCATAAAATGCGCCTGTTTGAAATGAAGTCAAGTTGTTTGTCCATAATCCATGAATCCTACACGAATTTGTAAACAGTTGGAAATCGATGCTCTCCTTATTCAAAATAGAGATAAACATAGTAACGTAGGCACAATATGGCAATTGAAAATACTTCGAAGACAGAGCAGTTGTAGAAACAAAGTTACAAAGACAATACATCAAACTAAGATTTATCATAAAAAATACTCTATGAAACATACCAATGGAATGATCTTTACTATGAAGGGGAAAAGGTTGGCATAACTAATACAAGGAACAAATCTTAACTCTGGTCTCTTTAAAATCCCCGTAAAATTTCTATACGGGCCTCCTGTATGTGTTTCTTTCCAACTTAAATGTACCTGATAGTTCAAACCAATATTCAGCATAAGAGAGAAAAATTCTGACCAAGGTCTTGTTGGTCACAACTTTACAAGGAATTTATGCTCTTAGTAGGTGAACCCCATTTATCAAGAAATGGTAGGATCTAAACAACAAAGAACTTTAAACTCTGCTCGAGATACTAACAACATATTAAATCAATATTGGTTCAGGAGCCAAATATCCAAGGGATATTTTAATTGCATCAATACAGATAAGAAAATATTAATGGAGCTAAAATAAAAGGTTCAATATAGTGTAACAAGATCAATAACATAAGTAATGCATACGCAAAATCAACTGAAGTTATATTAAAACAACAAATAGATGCCATATAATCCTGACATCCAATTGATTTGGGGGTTCAAACTCGAAGTAGAGAGACAACGAAGTACATGCCTAACTTTTTTGTGTGGCTGCCAAAATCAAAATAACCTCCTTATGTAGGATCAAAATGCATCTAGTAAAATTTGAGGTGTGTATCAAAAATGGACAATCATAAGCGTAGTAATAATTGTTCGACTTAATGCAAGCGACTCATTAATGTATTACTTCTAGCTTTATGCTATAACAATCAAATAATATTAATGATATACAAGAAATGAGAAACTACTTGATACAACATGCTTAAGACTAAATAACTTGACTTAGGATTTTAAAGTTTGCGAGTATTGATTCTACATAAGATCAGGGCCGTTCCTATAGTTTTATAGGCCCGGGGCAAAATTAAAAAAAGGGCCCCCAATAAATTGACTATATATTTAAGTTTACAATTTTGTATGAAACTGGAAGAAGTATGCAGGCACCTGTATGGAACTGGAAGAAATATGCAGGCACAACTAAACTCCAAC
>JAOSBP010164890.1:0-17637 GCA_027563825.1 Erythroxylum mucronatum
TTCTGATATGTAATATATGTGTGATGTTTGGTTTTGTTTGTTCTGTCTTGGGTGGCATCCATGTATCCTCCCAGGGGATATTTGGGTGTTACAATGGGTATGAGGGGTGGTATCCTCATACCCGACGGGTATTTTTGTTAACCCCCCATACCCGCCCCACGGGTAAAAATTTGCTCCTCATACCCACCCCCGTTATGGTAATTTTATCGGGTACCCATCAGGTTCGGGTACAATTGTCATCCCTAATCTAAAGAGGTCGATTATTGGGCTTAGGAGTAGAGAATATGGTCTTTACCCGAGTAAACTGAGGATAGTAAACTCTACTATGATTTAAAACGGTCTTTGCCCGAGTAAACTAATTGCCTATTTACATGGACTTTTGGGAGACCAATAAATACTTTTCTTTATTATAAAAGCTTTTTTTAAAATAAATGTTTGGCTGTAAAATATAAACACGCTTTTTTAATAGATATGGTTTTTTTTACTTTTTAAGATGCTCAAATTTAGAGTTTTTTAAAAAAGCGCTTTTTTTAGATAGATTTTTTAGATCAATTAATAAGCCTATTTTTTAGTCCTCTTTACCCTTATGATTTACACATAATTCCCACAATACTCACAAACTTATCTTTCCATTTATTATGTATTTAACTATTTACTCAACTTAAATTCCAAAAAAAACTATTTACTCGAGTATTTATTGTGAGATTTATATAATATTATTTGGTTTTTTATATGTTTTAATATTAGTTTACTTATGTTATAATTTATATAAAAGATTTAGTTAGATATATTTTGATTTATGTTTCATATAGTTTAAAATTATATAATAATTAATATATTATGCTTTGCATATTGTTTAATATACTTTAAATAATTTTTATATGAATAAATTATTTTTATTACAAAATAAAATATAGTTAAAATTAAAAGTATTTTTTATTTTTATATTTTCAAACAGTATGAAGTTCTTTCAAAAAAGCTCTTTTTTTAATGACAACTAAACAGTCAACTGGCTTCTTAGAAAAGTTCTTCTCAAAACAATTCTACATAAAAAAGCTCTAATGACAAAAGTTCTACTGGTATAAGTTTAACCAAACAGAAGCTTAGGCTGACCTCGGTCGAATTTTAAGTCGGGTTCAAGCTTGAACAAATATTTTGGGCCAGGCGACCCATTACCGAGCCCAAATTTACTTAAGGCATTACAATAAAATAAAATAAAAAGAGGAAAAAACTGCAACCTCCTTAGTTTTTTAATCTGATATTCCGTTATCTCTCTTTCCACGATCGCCGATCATGCCAGCTCTGAAACTGAGCTTGGCCTTTTCACTTTTTGCCAGACCCTACAATTGGGCCCGTAATGTTCCAACCTCCACCTCCGCCGCCTCTGCCGCCGCTCCGGCGACAGCTGTAACCTCTAATTCTTCCCCTCCCTTTTCATTTTCCCTTAATAATAGCCGTAGGGGCTGGCGCAGGATTACACCCTTATCATGCGCACACCTCAATTATAGTAATAACTATACTAATAATAGATGTAGCAGTAATGGTGGTAGTAATTTTTTAGGGTTTACATTTGGTGGCCGTAACAAGCGTTCCTCTTTCTTCTTCTCCTCCTATTGCAACAACACCTCTTCGTCTTCTGCTTCCTCCGATTCGGGTGGGTTTTCCCGACCCGATTCGGGTGTTGCAGCCGAGATGGGGTCCGAGAGCAAGATCAATGATGTCGATTGGTACCATAATGATCATCTAAAGGACGCGAATCAAATATCCAAATCAGCTCCTGTGCAGAAACATGACGGCCACAACCAGGAAATGTGCTCTAAATTTCTCACATTGCCCACGGTCCTGACTCTCGGTCGTGTTGCTGCGGTGCCTCTTCTCATTTGCAGTATGACTCTGTTGCCCAATTTTTTGATGGAAATTTTGTTTAATCTTTATGTGTTTTGTCTAATGCATTTTGGGTTTTCTTTGCTCTGCCGTAAAATTGTTGGGAAGTTGGAATTTTATGACTTTTGGGGATATTTAGGATCTGATTCAGTGCATTGTCTTTTAATGTGGGATCTCATAGATCTCGTAGTCTATGAATTGTTTTTGTTCACTGTGAAGAACCCAGAAGCTGATAATTCTTAGAGGAGGGAAATAACTCCTATGCTTGTTGCTATGGTAGCCTTTTATGTGGATACTTGGTGGGGAAGAACAGCTACAACGAGTATTTTTATCGCTGCAGCAATTACTGATTGGCTTGATGGGTACTTGGCGCGGAAGGTATACTATTCTTTTTAGGGAAGAAAGAGTAAATTTAGGTTGGGTGAATGATTATTGAAGCTTTGGTTTTAATTGTGTTTTAGATGAGGTTAGGCACTGCTTTTGGTGCATTCTTGGATCCAGTTGCTGACAAGGTACTTGCTTTTTCCTGGAGCTGACATTGTTTTTTAGTGTAATTCAGGTAGATTTAACATGTATGGCTTTCAAGAACCATTTAAATCTTCTTGTTTTGTTCTTATGCCTACTTAATGTAGCTTATGGTTGCTGCCACCTTAGTGCTACTGTGTACTAGACCTTTGGAAATGTTTGGACAAGTCCCATGGCTATTGACCGTGCCTTCAATTGCCATTATTGGACGGGAGGCAAGTATACTTCTGTACTTATCATACTTATATTCACTAATGCTGAACAATGTCCATCTCGGTGGGCTTGGTTTTTAGTTAATTATGTTCTTTCATAATCTTTAGGATATTGTTGAGGTAGTTTTAGTTGGTTTTGCAAGTCAACTTAGACGATCATGTTGCTAGTTCAGTTGCAATGAACTTTATGGATATTCTTCACACATGCATGTTATGTTACACAAGTGTATCACCTATTAGAACGAAATTGAAATACTACTAATCCAGAGTCTTGTCCTTTTTCTCCGTATTTTTCAATGCCAATCATGTTTCAGTACACACCTGTGACCAGGCCCACATGAATTACTAATGCAATTTTTCTTCCAGTGAAATCATAAGGCCATTGATATAATGTTCTTCTCTCAGACAACATTTCAATTTTAAATCTTTGTAGATTACCATGTCTGCAGTCAGAGAATGGGCTGCTTCACAGAATAGTAAACTGTCTGAGGTTGGTTTACCATTCCCCTTCCTTTTCAACCACTTAGTTCCCGTATTTTCGGACTTCTTAAGGTTTCTTTGAATGCCTGCTGTCCAGAAATGCTTCACCGAGTTATTTTAAAACAAAGAATAATGCATATTCTCAGGCTGTTGCTGTAAATAACTTGGGGAAATGGAAAACTGCCACACAGATGACTGCGTTAATCATCCTCCTGGCTACACGAGACAACAGGTCATGCCTGCTTTCCTTCTAGTTTTTTTCTACTTTAGGGTGAATACTTTTGATACGAGGTAATCCCACAAGGCTAATTTACTTATCATTCTTTGAGATGGCTGACATTTCTTTTCTATCTTCTTTCTTCTCCAGTTTTGGAGGATCAGGTTTGGTGGCTGCTGGTGTTGTCTTGCTTTATATTTCTTCAGGTCTTTCTGTATGGTCTTTGGCTGTGTATATGAGCAAGATATGGCGAGTATTGCTGAAATAGTTTGCCTGGTATGCTAGTTGCATTTGCTTAAACCCCCTCCTTTCTGCAGAAGAGTTTGACACTATTTTTCAGGACTAACATCTCAGATTGAATCATAGGTGGATGAGGGGGAATGCTGTTCTTTTAAAAGGTTCCTCACTAACATCTCAGATTGAGTCATTATGTTCATGGGACAAGATCTGAGGAAAATCTTCCAAGTTCTCTTAAGCAGTTGGTATGATAAAGAAACTGTATGACGGGAATGCTGAAATAGATTCCTCCTAGTTTTAGTTTGCTGGTCTTGTCCAATTGTTTGACATTGAAAGTGGTTAAAAGTTGAGGCTTCCTGTATTTGAAATGCATGGACTGAAGCTGATAGAACCGAGGATGGAGTGGTAGAGCAATTTAATCTCGGTTTAATATGTATACATGAATCAGAATTACTTAACTTGGATTTGTAATCAAATTTCTTTGGCAATAAAAAGCTCATATGGACTTAAGTTTATGTTATGTTCGATCAGCAAATATGTCACATGTACATCTTGATGTAAGTTTATTGAATGTTCTGAATATGATATGAAGTGATGGTATTCTGGAGGAAGCAAATGACATTAATTATTAGATTGAACTAGAGTTACGGCAGTTGAAGTCTGTAAATCTTTTTACAGTTTGCAACTTTGGATACAAAGAGATATAAGAAAACCAATAATATTGGATAAGGCTGATGAATTAGTCTTTTCTCTGATCGGCTTAAATTAGATTTTGATTCGAAATTAATAAATTAAATTAGATTTGACTGAACCAGAGTTCAAACTTAAAAATTCTCGGCTTAAGCTCAGGCTTAGGAGAACACTAATGTTGTATGATAAAAAGGGAGTTCAAATTGCATCACTGCATCCTTTAAAGGGGGCTTGAGATGTTCACCAACTTGCAACATAGAATAACGCAAAAAGCTATGAATAATGTTGCATTTCAAAGGGGCCTAAGAGTTGAACTGAAGCCTGAAGAGATGTTCATGTGTTTGATTTTCAAATTGATTGAGAAAAGATTTCAAGTAACCCTGAAGTTCCAATGTCAAGAATTTAGCAATACCCTTGATGCCAGTAACATAACTAATAGCCATAAGCTTTTCCTGAGTCATCCACCAGCATTAACACTACTACCTATGGAAGCTTCTTATGAAATTATTGATGTGATTCTGAAGATCATACCGGTGGCTATACTACTTAGAATGAAGAGAAAAGGTAGAGAGAAACCTTTCTTTTCTTTTATAAACGAAAAAATCGTTTCTGGATACAAGAGAAGGAATCGAGACTTGAGTGCCATATATGTTTGGAACTTCTCGACTAAGTTTTGGCAGTTCCGGAGATACCGTTACCTCCTTTGACCGAAAGTAAGGGGCCATGGAAAGAGCTGCTGCTGATCAGATTTGAGTCAAGAAACAAAACTATAATTGTTATGTCATCATGAAAATGTCTCCTCACACCGTGATCAATCTTTTTCAAGTCCGAGTACCTCATTTCTCTTTTCTTTGCTGCTTCTTGAAGGGCTGCTTTCAGAAGTCTTCTTGCAATACCCTGCAGGAACATAGATGCCATCAAAATTTATCCACAACTAACTTTAAAATTAACATGCATCCCGCCACATAAGGACTAGAGTAGCTAAAATCTTTTGACACGTTAACCAATCTTCTAAGAGATAACTATTTAGCAATAAAAGGAATGCAAATGTGCAAAACAGACTATGTTTGGTAGTGTGATGGTAAATGCTAAAGCAAACTGCAAACATAAAAAAGATTCCAATTGCTTAGAATTTGAACGCTTAAAGAAGATACGAAAAAGTCAGAAGAATAAAAAGAAAGTCACTAATTGTAGAGGGAATCAACCTCTGAATTTGATTGTCGGAGTCAAACAACAAGAAGAACACATATTTAATGAAAATGGAATTTGAAACTACAAAACAAAATCCTACATTACGTGGGCAACTGTGGACAATATCTGCTGCCTCCTGATTGCTTAGATGCTCCCATAGGCCATCTGATGCAAATATTAGGAACTGATCCTCAGAGTGGAGTTTATGTACAGAAATTGTTGGCTCAGCTTTAAGAATTGGTCTATCGAACGATTGATGCAGTCTAAACTTAGGCAATAGAGGCTCCCTATTGAATTCTTCCCTCTTGAGATAGGCATCACCGATGGATCTTGAGACCTGAAGAAGCAACAGATTTTCATCAGCAGGGTACATCTTCTGATTTTCGAAGCAACACGCAGATTTTGCGGCATACACACTAAATATGCACAGTAAAAGTTTGAAATGCAATATCATGATAATTTACAATTAAAATGTATCAATTACACATGTGAACTATGCCTTCATCAATTAATCCAATATACTCTATCAAGATGAAATCAGTTAAATAACTAAACACTTAAGAACTACTATTAATACGTCAGATATTAAAGTCACGACTTGACTAAGATGATCAGTTTTCATCCACACTCATAGCAAGACTAATTCCTGGCCAATTTCAATTGATTCTAGTTGAAGACAAAGACATACTAGTTGACAAACAACTTAGCAAGGCACAAATGTCTGACAAAGTTTGTGAAGTTACCTGAATCAGACCCTTCACACGCCACACATTGTGTTTTAAAACTACAATTTGCGGATCATCAGGATGCAATGAATGCAGCTCCTCTCTCACGGATTCCATGCATGCATTGTGCTCATATGATAACTGCACAGCCTTGACCTCCTTAACAGTCTTTTGCAGTCTCCCTAGCACCACCCGAGAATCTCCAGCATTTGCAATGTATAGATGTCCACCACAAACAACACCAACCAAACAACATGCACCAACAGAAGCAATTTGTGGCTTATTCAGCCATTGGCTTTTCACTAGAGAGAGAAACTCCTCTTCTGTTGCCAAAAACGCCTTAGTGATAACATCTGCAGACATTCCATGGTTCTCTGATGTGAATTCTGCACCATTAATTTCAAGTCAGTAAACGTAGGCATCAGCCATATGAACCTTTAAAACCTAAATTAGCAAAGAGAAAAGAAATAATATTAAATCTGACAAAGGAGTGCGCTTAATCCCTGACATGAAAAGTGAGTATAAGGTCAAATAAATTAGTACAAGAAAGTGCTTTATATTCATTTAGCTCTATTTATTTTTCATGTTTTCCATAAACTTCAGCAAGGAGGAACATACTCTTCAGATTTTTAAACAGGTGCTCAGTAACAAAGCGGGCAGCTTCAGGACCACCGTGTCCATCATAGACTCCAACAAATGTTCCTTGAGGACCTGAGTCAAGTGAGCTCAGTGGCCCTGATTCAAGTTGGCTATAGTCTTCCAGTACATTGTTGGCTTGAATTACTGCCATTGAGAACTCCCCATTAACATGATATCCTGAATCTTTATACCACAATAAGCCATCAGCCCGGCCACCATTATCTCCACCTCTACTAGAATTTTCACCATTAACAGAAGGTCTCCAGCATGGAGCAACAATCTTCAATAATGTTGCCGATACCATCACTCACATGTTCTTGCCCAAATAACCCTCGAACCAAACTATTCCTCAAATCAAGACCTCTATAAAATACCAATCTTGATTCTGCAGTCCTCTCAATCTCCAAACTTGCTCCAAAAGTTTCAAAAATCAAACAATCTTCAATTAACGAAGACACCATTAATCTGCAGCGTAAAAATGGTACAACTAAACAAGAATCCAAATAAACAAAGCACAAATGCTAGTGAGCTGTATGTGTTAACTACCCAATACCAGTCATGTATGGAAATCCCATAATACAAAACTGTACAAGGCTGAGGCAAGAATCAAAAAAGCAACATACTCAACTCAGTTTCCAACAATTTAACAAAAACTCCCTAAACTATGAATTATAAGTTTTAAGCAAAAAATCAAAATTGACCTCCATCTGATCAGGCAAATTCATAGCACATATCCTCCTAACATAAGTCTAATTAAAATCCCCTTTTGAAATGTCAACACAAGAACATGAAACATGACATGAAACCAGACGACCAAAACAAAGACATGCCTGGTGAATCTATATGGTGATGATAGATCTTGTCATGATAACCAAAACCCAGAAACCATCAATCTGAAACATACAAAACAAAAGAATAAACGATCATTCTACATATAAAGAATTTACATCACCAATCCAGTTAAAAACAAACCCTTCAAGGAAAAAAAAAAGGGAGTAGAACAGCCAAATCTTATGATCCTCAAATCATCGGGCAAGAATGAAAAAGACCCAGAAAACAATTTACATGTGAGAATCAATGTAGGAAAAAAAAAGTGATTTGGAATGTTCTATCGGACGAGAAATAAAAAAGAAAATGGAAAAAGAAAAGCCATTAAATAAAGTTCGGATCTGGACAAGGGGAGAGAGAGAGAGAATTAGAGAGATATGTCATTGACTTTATCTAAAAATAAATAAAATAAATGGGCTTCCGTGATAAGTAGTTTGTCGTTTCATGCTTTTTTATATAAGCAAGTTGGGTTTACATTTTTTTTCCTTTTTATTATTTTTTAGGTTTTTAATTTGAGTCCTCCAACAAACCCACTATTTTAGTTCAACGCCTCATCTTCTATTATCCTTATATAGTAAATAATTTTTTGTTTTTAATATGTTTTTTTCTCTTTTTAGTTTTTGATTAATTCAAACAAATTTTAGTTTTTTTAAGAACAAGTTCTATTATTAGAGATAATATTTTATAGGTTAATGGTTTGTTACAATAAAAACAACTTTTGGGTTCATCCTTGTTACAAGATTTCGAAATTGTTATTATTACCTTAATTTTAAAGATTAAAGATTTCAAATGTCCATTTTAATTAAAGTTTTTTATTTATTTTTAGAAATATATCATATAGTTTAAAAAGAAAATGTCTATATATATATATATATATATAATACACCACCACAACAACAATATCCAGTAAAAATATCGCTAAAACGCGGGGTTTGAAAAGGTTCAATAATACGTAACCTTATCCTTAATTAGTAGAGAGATTGTTTCCAAATGATATATATATATTAATGAACTGATGATTAGTTTATTGACATAATTTAAAATATTAAGCAAGTTAGTCAAATATGAAGTATGAGATTTATACAAATTTAAACATATTAGATTTACGTGTGATTTAGCTGAAATAATCACTTTATTAATTAGGAGTAAGGTTGCATACTATTGGAGCAACTCTGCGCTTTAGCAAGATTTCACTTGGGTGTTCTTGTTGTTATAGATTTACGTGTGATTTTTTTTACTTTATATTCTAAAACTTAGAAATTATTAAATATTTTTTAAAAAATTTAAAATTTCTTAAAATAAATCATCATAAAAAAACCTTTTCAGGCTTTCATTATAAAAAATTGTTATTTATTTAAATGATAGAATTTTACTTATATAATAATTTATAGACTAAAAGTACTTAAAAATTAATTTTTTGTAATTCACTTATCTATGATAATCTTACAGCAAATGTGCCAATCATCAATCATAACCATTCTGAAAAATAAGTGAAATAGAGATACTCGTTTGCAATTAAGGAAAATTGAAGGACCTAAGACCAAAAAGAAAAAAAGGCAATTGTTTTGAAGTGACCAAGTACAAAACGATAGTTGAGCTGAGCAGAACGATGCCCTTCTGTCTTAACCCCGCCTACTTGACTATAAACAGCCACCAAAAGCCTCTTTTCTCGACCACCGTCGCCGGCGTGCCCATCATGGCGGCTCAGTCTGTCAAAGTGGCGGCTGCCCAGATGACTTCGGTCAATGATCTGGCCACCAACTTCGCCACCTGTTCTCGCCTTGTCAAGGTGAAGTCAAGTCACGCTCTTTATTTAATTCTACAAGTGTTCTTTAGTGATCCGATCCTTGTGGTGATTACAAGTTTGTAGCTTGAACATAGTCTGGTGATTGTTCTTTGGGATATTTTCATGATAATATGCTAGTTGTATAGTTTTAGAGTGATAAATTTGGAGTTTGAACTTGTAAAGGAAGCTGCATCTGCTGGGGCAAAGTTGCTGTGTCTTCCTGAAAGCTTCTCATATATTGGTGAAAAAGATGGGGATAGTGTGAAAGTTGCAGAACCGTTGGATGGACCAATTATGCAACAGTACTGCTCTCTTGCAAGGTTGTGACTAAATTGAGTTACCCTTTACATTGTTTTTGGTTATTGTTGAACTATTAGGTGCTATAGGTAATAATACTTTATAATCTTTCGGCGAATTCCGTTGACCTGGAATCGGTAGCCAAGGTATAACTTGGATATGCATTCCTATTGAATTGTGCTTCACATGTCATTTGTGAATTGCAGGGAGTCAGGAATTTGGTTATCCCTTGGAGGCTTCCAAGAAAAAGGATCCGATGATGCACACTTGCGAAACACTCATGTTATCGTTGATGACAATGGAAAGATCAGAAGTACATACAGTAAAATACACTTGTAAGTTACTTCATTTGGGGTTTGGTTTCTTATTTTCCCATGATTGTCGTGGAGCATCAATCGATATAGTTTGTGGCTTCACTGTGGAAAGGCTGTTAGGAAGGACTGCATCCTGAATGTTGGGACATTTGAACGAATCATTGACCATTTATTTGCTATTATTTCCGTGCCTACATCTGAAGTAAAGTTTCTCGAAATATGTTGAGCTTATCAAGGATTAGTTTCATGGATATGATATGCTGACAGAATGTTTTCTATATGAAGGTTTGATGTGGATGTTCCTGGTGGAAGGGTATACAAGGAAAGCAGCTTCACAGAGGCTGGTAATAACCGTGCATTTAGTTGCTTGTTTGCACATCTGAAAGAATAAAGGCTGACAATCAGTAAGCTATGTATACTAATGGTAATCGATGCGGGTTTATGTGTAGGGAAGGAAGTAGTTGCAGTTGATAGCCCGGCAGGACGATTGGGTCTTTCAGTTTGCTATGATTTGAGATTCCCTGAGCTCTACCAGCAGCTCAGGTTCAAACATGAAGCCAAGGTATGAATTGCGTTCATACTTTTGTGCAAGAATTGTTTCCTGGCTGCTTACTAAAACTTGAACATCTTGTTAACGTGCAGATTTTGTTGGTGCCTTCAGCATTTACAAAAATAACTGGTGAGGCACACTGGGAGATTTTGCTTCGTGCTCGTGCAATTGAGACTCAATGCTACGTATGAAACTCATTATCATGCTAATTTAATATAAATATTTATCAATTATACGTGTTCAATACATTCGATTCCGTTATCCAGTTTGCTAGATACTTCCTATATGATGTTTCTCAACAACTTAGTGTATCTTTGATGTATGAATCTTGCCTTTTGTTGATTCCGTGGTGTACATGTCAGGTGATAGCTGCTACACAAGCTGGACATCACAATGATAAAAGAGAAAGCTTCGGTGACACTTTAATCATTGATCCTTGGGGAACTATAGTTGATCGATTGCATGGTAAGATGTAGAATTTCCCTTGTAAAATTATGTCAGTGCAAATTTCTTTTGTTTATCACCCAGGTATAGTACTGTCTTGGTATATTCACAATTATTTACACTTCTTTCACACAGACCGAATTTCAACCGGGATTACTGTGGCTGATATTGATTTCTCGTTGATTGAATCAGTCAGAGCAAAGATTCCCATTGACAAGGTAAATTATATTAAGTTGACTTGGGATATCGTAGCCTCTAAACTAAGAAATAGTTCATGTCATTATAGCTTGGATTGAATGATATATCAGTTAGAGTTGACCATCTGGAAACCCATTCTCAGGCCGATTTGAGTCACTTTTGAATGTCAAGTTGATAAGTAGAGCACATACTAGAACTTATGCTGGATATCAGCCTGCGTTTATCTGTAGGATCTGCAGTTTCAAACTTAAACTAGTCTATTGTACACCTTCTCTGTATATAATAAGTTTTATGGATACAAATGAGGAGCAACGGATGGTCGGATTTGGGTTACGTTGCTATCGGATATAGGGCATAGCCATTGCAAACAATATTATGTATGTATATATTTTTCACTATTAACATCATTTCTGTTGAACTTTCAGCAGCAGAAAATGTCAATTACTTCTGCAGTTTTTGCTTTACATTATCCATTCTTCTTGATGTTTACATTGGAAAACCTGATCTTTTTTTCCTCAGCAACGCAAGCCTATCGACTTCTGGAAGTCAGCGTCCTTATGATTCTCCACTTGGGTGCTTCAGGATATGCTAATAACCTACCTCCAAAAAGAAAAAAAAATCACACCATTTCGAATACTTGCTCTAGCATAATTGAAGGCCAGCTATCTTATTGGAACTTGTGGACTTGGAAGCTTAATTTACTTGTGTTCTTGTAATTACCTGGTTGTACTATGTTGATCTGTACCTTCAGTTGTAGACTCGGTGTACATGCGATAAACTTCATTAATTTCTTCATATATATCATATGCAGCTTCTTACATGGAAACATCAAATTGGGTTAACTTTGTTTCATCTACACATTTAGCTCCTCATCTCTACTCTGAAGAGCAAGAAAACGAACTACATACATCTGTGAAAACTGGTCTTGTACAAAAAGAATCATGAGGGGTAAGTCTAGGACTTACACATCTTACCCGTTTCTATTGAGGACACTCATAAGGAAGAAGAAAAGTAGAAAGACGGAAAGAAAGTGTGGAACCGCAAGGAAATGTTTCTATAGTATGGTACTGTGACTTGTAGATAAATTTTCATTTCAGCAGAAAGTCCTGTGTAGAATCTGGACTAGCAAGGAGGTCAAAAGTTCTGCTGCCTAGAGTGTCTTTAAGGATGGTAATTTGACCTTCCTTTAGAAGTATATCTTCATCAAGGGCCTCTATCTTCTTCTTCAATATGTTGACTTCTGAGTTCAACAGCATGTTCTTCTCTTTATATTGCTTAACTTCCTCCCATATCAAATTTCTCTCCTCTGAAACTTTAGGTAGCATCTCCTTAAGGATTATTAGTTCCTTTGTGCATTCTTGCAAGTCACTTTGGAGCTTACCTATAGTATCGTCCTTCTTTGGCATCTATTGAATAGGCCTATATTAGTTCAGAAGAATACAGAGAAAATACACAAACAAGTCAACATAACAAATGATTTGATGTCTCATTATTAGCATTAAGCCCTTGCATGGATGGAAGTACACTACATATACAATGGAATAACATTATTTGAAAGTATACCAAATAATCATTATTCCTAAAGCTACCAATGATGTGCAAACAAATTACTACTTGCTCACATGCAGCTAACGATAACCAAAGCACATAGCATGTTGCACCCACCATAATCTAATTGAGGTGGAGATGATGTTCTAGGTTACCTGAAGTTCTAAGTCTCTGAACTTGTTATTGACAAAAGAAAGGTTGTCCAGAGAATTTTGGAGTTCACATCGGAGTACGTCGTTCCCCCTGACAGCTGCTGCTATTTGAGCATGCAACTGCTCAACTTCACTCTCTTTGGAGTAGAGCTTCTCTCTCAGTAAAGTAGTAAGTAAACTTTCAGCTTTAAGTTCAATTCTTGCATTCTGGTGTGCAAATGGAAGGAACCATTAGAAACAAGATTCTACAAAGATAACTTTGAACAGCTAGAGTTCCCGTTTCTTAAGCAAATGAAAATGAAAATAACTAATTTCAATTAAAATTGAACTCGAATGACAGCGTGCTTGTTAGTCTAACATTTTTCGTATGTACTTCATAGTAAGTTAAATATCGCTGGTATAAAGCAACTTACATCAGTAGTTTGATAATCTAGTTGTTTTGTTTCACTGTTTGATGGTGTATGAGGTTTCAAAGCAGCCAGATCGAACTTCTCCCGCAGTAAAGAAGATACTGTCTGCAAACTCCTTGTTAGGCTTTCCATTCCACGCTTGAAACCTTGTATTTTCATGTCAGATTCAACAAGAAACTGCCCATCTAAACCACTGGTTGCAAATTCAGTGCCCTTCTTTGACTCTGAAAGTTGGCCAGATTTTCCTTGGATGTATTCCAATAACTTGGAACACAGTTCTGCACTTTCATTCAGCATTCCTAGACCTTGATTTTGCAAGCAGCATACACGGGTCTGCATTTCATCATCTAGCTTGAAAGTTACTGCATCAATCTCTTTTCCATTATCCTTCAAGCGACCCAACAAATTGATGTTCTCACTTCGAAGGGAATCAATTTCAAGCCTACAAAATTCCACCTCCCTCCTCAGAGTCATCTCTACTCCAGTCAATCTCATTTGCTCCATTTGCATTTTTTCCACTTGCTTATCAAACGTGCTTAGCGACTGCTTCTGCTCAAACTCCTCACTGAAAACTTGCCGCAAGCCAACAATTGTCTTCTCTTGGTCACTACAGGTTCTTAATGATCTAGTGACAGATTTCTGCACCTCTTTGCACTCGTTATCCTTCTGTTCAAATTTTCTTTTGACACAATATAGATCTTCCTGTACTGCTTTGTACTTCTTTCCCAATTCAGATAATTTCTGCTTTAGATCTTGGTTGTCCCCAGTTACGTCCTCTATCGTTGAAGTCAGATGCTTGATTTGCTGCTCAGAATTTGTTATCATACTTTTGCTTTCTGTTTCCCTCTGATGAAAAGAAGACACTTCCATCTGGAGAGACACATTCTGCTCTGCAAGCTCTCTAACCCTTTCACGAAGTCTGTGCTCCTCAAATTGGCACTTTTCAAGCTTCCTAGAATAATCATTTGACCTTCTGTCTAGTTCCTTCTCTAGTGCTGTTTGCAACTCACTCTTCTCCTTCTCTAATCTTTGGGTGCGAGACTCTAGTTCTGCCTTTGCCAATCTAAACTCTTCCATTGCAGAATCCCTCTCAGCAATCCAAGACTTTAAAAAACTTGACACCTCAATTGCCAAGCTTACCTTATCAGCCATCAAGTTTCTAATAGTCTGAAACAATGATGGGACATCAAATCCCCAATCTTGATGAAAGCTTTCCTGATCAAGCTCTTCAGAAAGGAAAACTACTCTCTCCTCAGCTTCCTTTGATCTTCGTTGCAGTTCCACATCTAGAGCATCCTCATTTGCAACAGAGTTCACATCACCAATGTTGTCCGGTAGAGAACTGTTTTGTTTCTGACACCCCGAGATATCTTCTGCATAATAGCTATCAATGGCATCATAAGTTTGATCCATAGAGAAACTTTTTTGGGCAGGACTATCCATTTTTGAGTTGAAGCAT
Source organism: Erythroxylum mucronatum (assembly GCA_027563825.1). Classification (NCBI taxonomy): domain Eukaryota; kingdom Viridiplantae; phylum Streptophyta; class Magnoliopsida; order Malpighiales; family Erythroxylaceae; genus Erythroxylum; species Erythroxylum mucronatum. The sequence continues at coordinate 14,787 of JAOSBP010164890.1, forward strand.
CTATTCATGGATCCACTATAGATATCCTCAATTGTGCTTGGAATATCACGGTCAAACTCCTTAGCACTTGCCTTGGGGAAAGCATGAATTTGGGAAAGTTTCTCAACTACGTTTTTTGCAATAGTTCTTGGAGATTCATGACCAAAACCATGCTCCACCCAATCTCTGGGAGAAAAGCAGGCACTTTTAGCATCCCTAAATGAACAAGACCTGGATTTATCTTTGACCCTACCTGTTGGTGAGGAAGGGGCTGTATATTGGACTCGTGGTGGAAGTTTCGCACCAGCATTTCCATTCCCAGTATATTTACTAGGTGCAGGATTGCTTTTGGGTTTGCTTCTTTCCTCATACAGCTGCTGTCCATCAACGTAGCGATCCAAAACCTTAGTCGAGACATTACTAGATGAAGAGTTTGTCGATGAGTCATGATGAGATTTAGAAGAAGCTGAAGAACCAAGTCTCTCCGGTCCACATGCATTTAATGTAGATGTCATTTCATATCTCTTTGTTTTGGTTTGCTTCTCAGGTGTAAGAACCCACCTAGTAATCAGAAACCAGCAAACTAACCTCAGGAAGCAATTAAATAATTATAAGCAAGGCACAGAAATGCAGCTCATACTACATAATTTCTCTCCAACTAAAAAGATGTAACATCTTAATCGAATACCTCACCTAGATGCATGATCACCAGACTGCTGCTGACGAGAGTGATTGGAAACACTAGAGGGAGAGCCAGTTTGATCATCTGTGCAGAGAAATTCTCTTTGCTCCAAAGCATGGGCGAAAATTGAATCTGATAACGAGGACTGGCTCCTTCTAAGACATGGACTGGGGCTATCACGTTCTTGCTTTCGAGACTTTGAGAAAAAGCCCCTGGAGCTCCTGAAATCGATATCAGCCTTATCTATACACTGATTGCTTAGCCCTCCTTCTGCTGGCATTTCCCAGTAGACTTGCTTGCCAGCAGAAGTTGGAGAATCAGCACTCCCATCACACTTGTTAGATGAAGATCGAAAAAAGAACAATTTTTTCATCTATTTGTCTCAAACCAGAAACCGCATTACAGCAAATGGTGTACTTGAAATTCTGAAGAGGGTGTCACTTTACCTGAAGCAGAATACCAAAATTAGAAACCAGAAAATACGTTTTAAGCACTTAATGATTGAAATGGCCCGCGAGATTCAACACACAAAATGGGTTAATTCCATCATAACGCTAAAACATCTGGTCTGAAAATTGTATATTATTTGCATCCTTGAAGAAGCAACGGGTTCGTACAGAATGAAAAAGTTTTCAGCAACCTGAACTGTCCTAGTAACAAGACTCCCAGAACCCGAAACAAAACCATCATGCTGAAATAGTAAAATCGCAAGCGACCTTGAAGACCAATTTAGCCTGCTCTTTTCATTTCTCTAAACCCTACTATCTCTCCTCTTCCATGGACCAACCTGATAATTAAGTAGTAAAAACCTTTCTGTACTAAAAAAACATCGAGATTCGAGACTGATCACCACAACCTAAATCGATTGTGTGGAATTCTTGAAACCTTAAAACTCACAGAATCAGTGATGAAGTACTCGGTTGCTCGATTGGTTACTGAAGAAGATATTGATTAGTGAAAAACTAAACATGATCAGAATCTTGAATTTAAGAAAGAAACAGAAGAAAAAAGAAAGCATTAAAAATTTTCTCCATTTTTCTCACCGGCCAAGCACCATCTGACCATATTTGAATGGTAAAAATCATAACTTGCAACGTTCTTTCACTCTACACTTCCAACTCTCAAAAATCTCTCACGTCACTTTCATGCATCCAAGAATTCCTCAAACGATCAAAGAGCACTATAATCTATGACTTTAATTGGAAACTACAACAAAGCTTATCACATAAAATTATGGTAAATTAATTGATTAACCTACCATTAATGGCGAGATACTGATCCAGCGAAGCCTGATCAATTCAAAATTCAAACAACAAAAGTCAATCAAGCGTCAAACGAAGAACCCCGAAATTTAAGGAAATAATATCTTTTATTCATAACTGAAAATGAAACCGGGCCCCATAGTGTAACGGAGTCAACAGGCGGCATCGAAGGCCGTCGGAATTCGGGTTTTGTTGATGGCGATGGACAGCCGAATGGAGAATTTTAAAATATTTGGATGGCGCGAATTATGGAGGTGTAATCCAGTGCATCACAGTTCACGGAAGGTTTATAGGAAGTATTGATTTCAATAACCAATTGAGATACAGCCTTAAACCAACTTTAGGACTTTAGGATCATAAAGTCAAAATTTCAAGTCAAAAAAATAGTCTTTATAAAAATATAAAGTTTTATTAAGATGATGTTATTATTGTTATATTGTTAATTAACTTTTGTCTCAATAAATTTGTAGTTAAATGTTTGATTCCCATTTAAGTTTTTCATTTTGTGTCTATTAGGCTATATTTGATTGAGTGGAATGAAATATGAAATAGAATGTAATATTATTTCATTGTTTTTTTAAGAGCAAAATACTCAAATTCTCATTCATGATGATAAAACTCACTCAGAAATTGAGTAGAAACTTAAATCCGTAGATGCGCAAAGCGAATAGATGCTCGAGCTAAAGAATGAGCACGTATATTGGCTTGCCTACGAATCCACCTACAGGAAATATTTGGTAGCGATAATAACAAAGTTTTACAATCACAAATAACAATACTCAACTCGGAAAAATCAAAGTCCGGTGCGCTAAGTGTGAAAAATAAAAATTGAGAATCCATAAAAATAGTGTCGCCGCCTTCAATGTGCTGCTGTCTTAGAATTTGCAAGGATTGTCGAAGTGCTAGTGCTTCCGCAATCAAGGGATCC
>JAOSBP010164898.1:0-103588 GCA_027563825.1 Erythroxylum mucronatum
TCTAACCGTTTCTTTCAAGACTCAAGAAGCAGTTATTCCAGAAGAAGTTGAAGACTCACCTTTGTTCTTGTTGGTGACAGAGTTGGGCTGCTCGACCAGGTCAACCTGAAAACCGACAAAATACCTCGTCTCGCCGCTATCAAAATTCACAGGAATCATGGTAAGGAGGTTCATAAACGGCTGGCCACCCTTCCTGTAGTTGATGAGACTGACCTGGGCTTCCCTCTTGTTTGCGATCCTGCGCTTGAGGTAGGCGACGGCGTCGTCGTCAACGTACTGGCGCTTGACGCCGCTCTGGACCTTGCCATCGGGTGACTGCAGGAAGCGACAGTTGCGGCCGAGGATTTCGTGGCGCGTGTAGCCGGTCAGACGCTCAAAGTTCTCAGAGACGTAGATGATGGGAAAGTCATACTCGTGGGCGTCGCAGACGACAAAGGCGCAGGAGAGGTCGACTGCGCCAATGTTAATCTCGGGGTTTGGCCTCGTGGCAACGCGCACAAGGATGTTGAGCATGTCGAAGCCCGTTGAGGAATAGGCGTTGGCGTAATTTGACTGGAAATTCTCGGGCGTTTCGTCCATGGCGTGGCTTGTCTGCTGCCCTTGCGAGGCGCCTGTCCACTGCTGGTTGGCCAGGTTCAGCTGCTGCTGCTGTTGTTGGTGCCGCCGTTGGTGCTGCCGTTGGTGCTGAGGTCGCATCTGCAGCGGATCGCGTGGGCTCCTTGTGGCCGTGGTGGCGGCTGCGTCTTCAATGTGCGGGGACATGTCGTTGCCAAAATTCATGGAGCTAAAGTTGTTGGATATTGGCTGCAAAGATTGCTGACTTGTTGCTGGCGAGCTTTGGTTCTGGACCATGTGAAGGGGGGAGCGTCCAGGCTGTAGCTGCGAGGAGCCCTGCGTGACGTTGGGCGACATCTGGCCTACGTTCGAGTGCACAGGCGATGTCTGAACGGAGCTGCCGCCAGCATCTGCCCTGCTCTGAGCTTGCTGCATCGTGGACATGCCCATCTGCATGTTGGAAGGCATCTGGTTGACCATGATGCCCGGGATGAAGTGGCCCGAGTTTGTCAGCATGCCCATCTGCGGCTGCATGTTCTTCATCATACTGCTCATGCTCTGCTGGCTCTGCATCGACTGGAGATCGACCGTTGAAGTCATGTCTGGCTGCATCGCCATGTGCATCTGCTGGTTCTGCTGAGGGTTCTGCTGGGGGGCCTGCTGGGGATTCTGATGCGTGGAGAGCATGGAAAAAGTGTGGTTGGACGGGTCTACCAGACCAGTGACGAGCTGCAGTTGCTGATTCTGCTGCTGGGGTTGAAAGATGGCGCCGGACGGAAGCATGATGTTTTGGCTGCCTGTTCCAGACGGAGCGAATTGGAAGCCATTTAGCTGGCCACCTTGCCCAACGCCTGCAAATTCTGGCATGCTCAGACGCCGCTGATGATTTTGTTGTTGTTGTTGTTGTTGTTGTTGTTGTTGCTGCTGCTGCTGCTGCTGTTGCGATTGCTGCTGTAGGTCTCCCATATTGGCCTGAGGGTTACTGGCAAATTGCACATCCGGCAGCGATGCATTTCGATTAGGTACACGCTGAGACCGCTGGCCGAGCTGCTGGCTTGTCTGATTCGCATAGACAGAGCCGTCGTCGATGCCGGACATTGCGTCATCGTGGACTGACTGCTGTGTCGGGCTCATGACACCCTGTGAAGCGTCGCCGTACTGCTGGCCGTAGAAGCCATCCATGCTGGCGGCTTGTGCTTTGTGCTGTGGGGTTGGATGGACTTGTGCGCCAGATTTGCATCGTGGGCCAGGTTCAGGTCGAGAGCGCTGGCCCGGTGGAGCGCATTGATGGCGGCAAGTCAGACTGGTTCAGCGTAGGGCAGAACGAAGTGGATCTCAATCGCGGCGGTAGCCAACCGGCGAGGTGGAATGATGTATGCCGATGTGCAAGACTTCAGTGCCGCTGGGCAACCAGACCGAGGGGTTGCATGTGGGTGAAGGAAATCGTAGATGTTCTGCCGCCGAGCAGAGATATATGTGTCAGGTCGAGTGGCAGAGGCGGTAATCAGGTAAGCAGTCAGGTACAAGACCCAGGTCGTCAGGCTACGGCGGGGCTGGCACACAGCAGGGCGAGATGCTGAGAGGTTCGGCAGCGCCAGGTGAGGTCTTGGGGTTGGAGGATTTATCGAAGCAACCAAGAATGCAAGGATCAAAGCTGGGGTCGAGGTTGGGTGGGCGCGGGCAGCGATGTTGGAAAAGGCAGAGGGAATGTCGAGGTGCAAGAAGCAAGCGTGCGCGCGCTACACCCTTGACGGAAATAGCTGGTTTTCAGGGACAGGGCTCAAGGGTCCTCGGACGTTCAAAGGTAGATCGGCAGATAGGCCAAGTTCAGGAAAAAGACAGTTGCGGTTCTGGGTCAGTGGCTGCGGGCCAAAGGGAGTGGAGTGAGCCGGGAAAAAGGCAGAAGCTTTTGGCGGGCGTTGCATCCTCGAGGCGCGCGCGAGTTGCTATCTGGCAGCTTTAGCGGTGAAATGGTGAATCGGTGGCGCCTGCGCGCCGCGGAGAGAGAGAGAAGGAGAGATGAGCCTTGCCCCAGATGGCACAAGAACCGCGGCCCTGGGGCCGGCCGTCATCTGCAAGATGCCACGAACCGTTGCATCTAGTTTTTCTTCTTTTTCTGAGTGTGTCCTTGAATGTGGCCCAACTCCTGTCTGAAGCTCGACTCGGGCTGTCGTTGACCCAGGGCTTACAAGATGCACCCAAGCGAAAAAGAATTGGAGCTAGCAGGAGTCGCAGTGTCCCGGCATTGCGCGAATCTCAGAGGCGCTCGCATGCGATCTTCGATGCCGCCCTGCTGGGAAAGCCATGCTCCGGCACCGCTTATTTTGAACAAGTCCATGACTCCGGGCATGCATATTGTAAGGCATGAGGACCCAGGCAAACAGGTAGAGCTTGCAGGTGACACAACGTTGGCAAACCGACATGCAGTATAATTGAGCTGACATGCCACTGACCAATGCCCTCTCGGCCTGGCCTTAAGGTTCTGCCTGGTACATCGAGTAGTGCGCGCGAGTGTATGTGTGTGCGCGCGCCCCCGTCTGGAAATGCGTGCAACGTTAAGAGGCACGCCGCGTTAATGGTGGGAGAGCCATGGAGGCTTCCCGCGGCAGAGGCGCCTCCACATGGCAGCGCCATGTCTTGAACCGCCGGCTGGCAGAGTTGTACATCTTCTCTGAGATTTGCCTTGTCTTTTGAGGCTCCGGTGGTTTGGGTACAAGCCTTGTCGGCTGATGGCGACACTGCCTGGCAAGTTGGGCCGAGCGCGCAGGAAGTTTTGGGGTGGGGGAAGAAACTCTTATTCGCTGGCGCCCGAAGAGGCAAAATAGAATGATGACCCCTGAGGATGCAGCCTCAAAGCAGAAGACGAGGGCAATCACGGCAACGTGCACTGTTGATTATTGAAACATCTTTATTCTTATTGGGAATATCCTGCTCTGAGATGCAGCAGCAGCAGCAGCAGCAGCAGCGGCATCACTGTCTCATCTTGTTCCTCGTCTCTCTGACAAGTCTAGTTTGAGTACTTGGGGTCCACCTTGTTGCTACACAGGGAGTCACTCGTCAGCTCAATCTGTATCAAAGCCATAAATCGCACAAGTCAAACTCACCCAGTCTGCTTCTCGTAGAAGCTACGGACGCCGTCCGTAATCTTCTCGTTCTGCTGGTCGGACAGCTTGTGGCCAGTCTTTTGCTCGATAAAGTCGAGGGCTGCGGTAACCATGTCGTTAGCATGTCATTCAGCGCAGACGATTGTGGATGACAGTTCATACCCTTGTCTCCGTAGTCCTTCTGGTTGGAGCTGCCACCCTGCTGAGGGGCATTAGGGTCCTGGGGGTTCTGCTGCTGGTTGCCCTCGCCAGATTTGTTGCCGCCAAGGGCGTCCTGAGCCTTCTTCAAAAAGTCCATTGCGGGAGTCTGGTTTTGGATAAGGGGTTGATTTTTGGGGTGATTGAAAGTAGTTGTTGATGGTAGAAGTGACGGAGACAAGGCAGGAGCATAGCAAACAGCTCCTCCTTATATATCCGCACAAGACTATCTGACACAACCACGCCGGATGGTGGGGCGCGACCCAATTGTCAGGGAGGGGCACTGGCTTGTCCCTTTGCGCAAAAGAGCCTGGACCTTTCTTAACGCATGGCGCAGGGCCATGTCATTGGAAGAACGGTGCAGGTACTGTCATGGCGCCACACGTCATGCCCCTAGTCTCCAACCGGAGCATATCGCTTGCAATTGATGCGGAGATGCCTCCGACGCCAATCGCCTTTTCCATCCTGAGGCGCAGCATCTAGCCGGCTTGAAAAATTCATTCAAGCTGAATTGATTGCTTCTAGCTGCCAGCGTCAAAGCCATCGACAAGCCATCGACAAGAGCATTGCAAAGCAGCAGCAGCGGTGGCGGCATCTCGAGCTGAGGCGCAGCAGACGGTGGCGCAATTTCATGTGACCCTTTTTCTCACCTCTCACTCTCTGGCACCTATCTTCTGACAACCAGCCCTTCTGATTCTCACGGTGGCTCAATATAAATAAATATTAAAATCTCACTTTGACTTGAATCCTCGGTGTTATACTCGCTCTTACTCTTAATCTGACTCTCGGTCTCAATCTTACTCACTCACCCACTCACCCACTTCCTGCTTCACCCATTCCCTCAGTCACTAAAATGCTCACCCACTTGGCTACCAAATCGTATCTGCAAGGCCTGCCTCTTACCTGACCCCTCTAGTTACCGGCGCGGTACTTCTTGTAGCTGTGGAGCATGCGCTTGCCCTGGCCCGCCGTGAACTCGGTCATGCACGCGTCCGTCGAGTAGTCCATGAAGTTGTGGATGCTGTCCCGCCCGTCAGAGCCGGGACACGAGTCGGCGCTCTGCGGACAGCCCTGAGTCGAGTTCATCTGCGCCGGCGTGTCGTCCACGTAATCGCCAGGCCCGTCACATGAGCCGCCCTGGAAGACGTGCAAGACGCCGTGCCAGTGGCCAGTCTCGTGCACTGCCGTCTTGCCCTCGTTGTAATTCTCAACCATGCCGCCCGGAAGGCTGCCAGCCAGATTGACACAGCCGTCCAGGAGCAGCGTGTCGTTGCCGTTCAAACCCGAGCCGTCCAGCGTGTCGGGAAAGTAGCAGAAGCCAAGCAGGTCGCCTCCGAGATCAGACAGGAAATAAAGGTTGAGATCGGCGTACGTGCCTCGCCGCAGGGCAGTCTTCATGGCTCGTTCCGTATCGTCCGTCTGAGCTGTGGCCCAGTCATCGTTCACGGTAAAGGAAGTGTTGACAAGCTCGTACGATATGGAGAATGCGCCGTACGCGTCATTCATCGCCAGAATCTTTGACACAGTTCTGGTAATCAGCAGGCGACAATCGAATTGACCAAAGCGTAAGCAATATTAAAATGCTCCGAGTCGGGTGGGCTAGCGACAAACTGACCTGGTCGTCGACCATCTGCTGCGTGAAGTTGTCCTGGCCGACTTCAGTCGTGACTATGTGTACGTACGTCTTGATGCTGATGCCGTCGGTCGAATCGAGCGACAAGGCTGATGTGTCTATCGACCTCGCGTCGTCAAGCAGCGCAGCAGGTGGATTGTGACTGTTGCAGCGAACACCGCTGAATTCCCCGAGTGTGCGAATATAGCCAGGCGACGACGACGACGACGACGCGGCGAGCACTCTGACTGCTGCTGCGCCTAAAAAGTATGAAACAAATCTCAAACACTGCACACCCATGCCTGTGATATTCAAAACAACGCCACTCGATGCATCCAAAAACCACAAATGATCCAACGGGCATCCTGTGAGGCCTGACAAGCGCTTCTTATTTGTAGCCTCTGTTTCGCACGTTGGCCGGAAGCATGGACAAAGACTTCCTCTTTGCCTCACACGCGTAATTCTCCGCGGTCACGCATGACAAGTTGAACGAATCCTCGGCGTCAACTGCAGAACACATCAGCGTCCTGTAGCTGTGCCCGTCACCGAACGCAGCACCGCGTCAAGCTTCGGCGTGCAACTGACGCTCGCCGTGGGGAGAAAACCTGGTGAATCGGAGAAATGAAATGACTCTTGACCGGGTCAGGACGCTGAGGGAGTATCTCTTGGCTTCTACACATCTTCATCGAAACTGCGTAGAGCTTTTGCCTAGTGCCTCATAGTGGCATTAATTCACAGCGCTCCCAAATCTAGCATGCCATTCCGCCTGGTTGAAAGGAGTGAGTCTGCCATATATTCAGAAGAACGAAAACGCGCCGGCTTTATGCATACATCATGCCACTATAAGTGTCTCGATCAAAAAGAAAAGAAGTCAAGCGATTCTTCTCCTCTACTGCACAACCTCCTGACGCAGCCCGCTCGGCGATTCATCTGGATTCTTCTTGCCTCGGCGTCCAAGCAACGTTGCGTTGTCCAAGCTGAGTTCGAACAGACCCTGGTTCTTTACCTGCCGACGTGCAGCCGCAGCAACTGCCGGACTGTGCTGTCCGTAACCCTTCTGCTCTTTGCCGCCGTACTGTGCTCCTCTGGCCTGAGCTGCTGCAGAGAGGCTCGTGCTGCGCATCTTTGCTTCCATCCCACTGACGTCAGCCGCAGCAGACTTTGGTAGCTTTGCAGGTGGCACCCGTGATGCGTCGTCGGCACCGTAGGGAGCGGAAGACGCGTTGTACTCGTCATCGTACTCGTCATTCTCGTCGGGCGCGTTGAGCGAAGTGAGACCTGCTGCCTGCCCGCGGTAGCCTTGAGGAAAGTTCTTCCTCCTCTTCTGCTCTTCCTCTTGCCTGTGCACCGCATAGCCTACGTCGAAGACCTCCCGCAAGTTCACTGCGCCCGGTGAGCGGAAGTCCATTGTTCTGTCAACGCCCTCGAACACGTGCGGCGCTCTCTGTGCCGCCGCCGAGCCCTCCTTCTGCCGTAACGACAATGGCGTGGCGATGGGCGGCTGGTCAAGGGCACCCTCCGTCTCTTCTAGCGACTCGCGAATCCAGGGGTGGTCGAGGAATTGCTTGATGTCGTACCGTTTGTCGGGATTGACCGTCAGGAGGTGAGATATCAGGTCCTGCGCCGACTTGGAGATTTCGTCCCACCAAGGGCTCAGGAATGTGTACTGACCCCTCGCAACCTTTTCTGTGAGAACTTGTATGCTCTCGTCGTAGAACGGAGGAAAGCCGCACAGCAGCGTGTACAGCACACAGCCAAGTGCCCACATGTCGACGCTCTTTGAATAGCGCTCATCCTTGACAATTTCCGGTGCAGTGTAGCCCACGGTTCCGCATGGGGTCATGGTCTGGCTATCCCAGATGACCTTTGACAGGCCAAAGTCGGCAATCTTGATGACACCAATGCCGCCAGAGCCAACGCCCTTGACGAATTCTCCTTCATCGACCTTGTCCTCTTCGTCCGCAGCTTTGGGCTTTGGATTCTTGGTCGGAATCATGGGGGTCGGGTAGAATAAAAGATTCTCCGGTTTGATGTCTCTGGAGATTGATTGTCAGTAAGTCATCCAACACCCGCCTATTCAAACCAAAGGAAATAGCCCCAAAAGCGATTTCTCAAAGGTACAGACTTGACGTACCTGTGAACCACACCTGCTTCTTCGTGCAAATACTCCAGTGCCTTGGCGACCTGAATGATGACGTGACGAGACAGATCCTCACTGAAATATGTCAGGCGAACGATCTGGTGGAAGAGCTCTCCTCCAGGGCACAGCTCCAGGATAATGTAGTAATATTGCCGAGCCTCGGAAAAGTCTACCAGCTTGACAATGTTGGGATGGTCGATTTGACGCATGATTTGTACTTCCTTCAGAATATTCGCGCGCTACAACAAGGGAGAGAAGTCAGTATCAAGTCTCTTCTGGGGCAAAGGCCAGAACCATCGGACGCGGCCCGACAGCCCGACAGAAGCCAGGAAAATGAACACAATGAAACAAGACTGTTGTGAAAATGTGTGCGCACCTCCACGGTCTTGGTTCCTTTCTCCTGGTAATCAGGGTGGAGGACCTTGTTTCCCTACAGACTCTGTTGGCTGCCTGATGTTGTAAAACAGGAAATGGAGAGAAAGGAAAGGGTAGTTCAATGACGATTTGGGTAGTACAAGAAGTCTGACATGACCGGGCAGCCTCCGCGTCATGTTCTTTTTTTTTTGGATACATTTATGCAGGTTCAAAGTAAAGTCGTTTGAACAAGAAAAAGTGGAATCCACTGCTGGCTTACCTGGGTCGAATTCATCTCGAATTTCCGCACAACCTTGATTGCAACCTCTTGATACTGGCCGTGAGAGTCTTTTGCGCGGTAGACGTTGCTGAAGGCACCGTCACCCATCTTCTCGACGAGGATCCATCGCTCCAGTCCGGGGTATTTTGGCATCTTGCCCTTGCTTTCACGTTCTTCTGCTACCAGCCTCTCTATGACGGTAGGGTCGTAATCTTGTGCTTTTGCATCGTGGCCTGCCTTTTCTTCTTTGCGTTGGACGTCAATCCCATGTGCTGCAGCCTCACCGGCCCGGGCGGCTTGGTTCTGGTTGCCCTTGGGCTGAGCGGAGAAGGCATGCTTCTCGAGCGCTGGCTCGTTGCGCTGATGAGCTGCTTGTCCCACATTTGGCTCACTCAGTCCTATGCCGTGCAAGTTCTTTGCCGGTTGGGCAGTGACATTTGACACGTTGGTTGTTGGTTCTCCATGTGTCGCATTGGCTTGGCGAGCTTGCTTGCCATGGCGAATAAAGTTCTTCAGATTTTGTATGGTACTCATATTTGAAACTCGCTACCCCGCGGTGCTATGTATTAGACTTCTCAAGACGTTGGCGCGGATTGGCTTTGGGGACGTGGGTCAAGATGAGAGTATTGTATGTAGCTAGTGGCCGCGATTTGACTCCGACAGAGGTGCGCGACTCGATCAAAAGGACGAAGGTCAAAGTCGGTGACGCTACTTCTCCTATGGTAAATTTTTGATTATTATTTTGGTATCCAGGTGACCTGCTGGTTGATGCCTTCTTCAGAAGACATGCAATGGCTTGCACAGGTGTCAGGACCTCTCAGCAGAATCTTACCGACAATCCGAAGTCGTTCAGTGAGGTGTGTGTACTTACGCGCATCAAAGAAGATTGCAGAGATAGTGGTGGGCCAGTGGCTAGACCTGCCGGTTACGTCGACGTCACGGCGGTAACCGGAAGCGCCACGCCGAAGAAGTGAAGGAAGAGGTAACTTTTCTCGTTGCGAAACGACAACAACAGCAAAAAAGATCACAAGGAAATTCAAGGATGAACAGTCGATACAGCTACCATCCAGGGAGGAAAGAGAGAATAAGCTGACGCAAGAGCTGTAGCGATCCAGTGAGACCCATGTGTGGAGAAAGTGGGCGAGGTTGAGAAACGGTCGCTACGTCATGTTTAGATGACGAAACACTATCCACAGCCACCACCACCACAAGGAAATTGCATCGCTTCAAACAGGCATAACGGGATATAATGAAAGCAGCCTCTCATTTGCGAAACGCATGTTTGTCCTTTTATCTTAAACATCTGACGCCCCTTGAGCTCACGCTGCATTCAACCCCAGCCTGTGACTGGTCAATCGTTGATGCTGAAGATGATGGGAGCTGCTGTCATGATACCCGTCGGAACTCAGCCAACTGTCGCTTTTGGTCAGGCCTATAGGAAAAGCAGCTCAATAAAGTTGCCCTGCCGCTTAGCCCGTCGATACGCTTTGCTCTCAAAACGCCCCTGTGTGTGTGTAAACAGACGCTATGTCATATCCAACGTCCCGCTACCTGATTAACCGCAAAAGGGTGCGTCATTCCACTAAGCACGGCCGTTATAGATGCCGTCAGAATACAGAGCATTGCCTCTTCTCGCGAATGCCGCGCTCAAATCAGATTGATGATCGCCAGCTGCCTCGCTTCATCAAGCGTTGCAGAAATGCTCCCTCGGCTTGCTGCTGCGAGTTGACAGCATCATTGGACGCCATGCCGTAGCCTGCACAAGTTTAATTCCCTTTTTTTCCTTGGCATCGTGCATCATTCCTTCAGGTAGCCTTCAGCCATGAGACAACAATAGCAAATAGATAAGTCGCTTGGCTTGCTTAGGCACCAGTCTAGTCTCGTTCCTGGACGTCGGCTGCATGCCGCTTGACGTCTTGTGAATTCGACGAATGCGTCTCACCACGATTCACTGAAAGGGCAGATTAACAACAATTCCTGCACGTCGTCAGAAATAGATTATGATTTCCAAAATCAACAGGAATGTTGCTCTGTAGAGGCTAGATTAGCTTGTGCGACCCTGTCATCCTGAATTGCAATCTAATTGCTTTGCATCTTCCACTCACACTGGCTGCAAAGGACAGGGATCCTTCTTCTGCATGTAGGCACGTCATACTTTCTCGAATCACGTCCCTTCAACCTTTGACTGCTTGCGGTAAAGGCCTGCTCCAAAATGCTTTTGTCATGCCCACGTCACCTGCATCTCGAACAAATTTCATAAATCCAATGCGATACGATGATTTCATTTTTCAACCCTCGAGGGCACATCTAGCTGCGGATCCAATGGAAACGACTGCATTAGGTCTCGAGGCGCCACCGTCTGCGAATAACTAACAAAGTTGGACGCGTCAGATGGAAGATGATTCATATGTAAATCTTGCTCTGCAAGTGTCACGTCTGGAGCACTCTCTGGGTGCCTTATGTTGGGAGCTGACGAGTTTGTTGCTTCTTGGCTGACATGGGCTGTCTGAGAATCTGTGCTCGACAAGTACGCTCTTAGGACGTCCATGCTTCTTCGGCTCAACTCGGGCGGATTATATGAGCCTTCCCCCTGAGCAAGAGTGTCGTTGAGGGTAAAATTCAATGGCCTGCCACTACTGCTGTCTTTGCACTCTGGACAATTCCTTATGACGGCACTGACTGTCTCTTTGATACGGATCCAGTGGAATCGTTCTGCAATGCTGGCTGTAGTCTTGTTGATTCCACCATGCTGGTGATCAAGGTGTACAGTGCGAGCTATATCATATTGCCGTGCAGGATCGGCAACAACCTCTTTACCTTTGAGCATCAGTAATGGTTCGTTTGCGGCCGGATCTGAGGATGGGACAAGGCGGTAGTGCGTTGCAGCGCTTCGGAGGCGCGACTTTTCCGCCCGATCAGCTCCTTGAGGATACGTATTGTGGGTCAGGTAGTATCTAAACGTTTACAGAGGTTAATTAGCAACAACTTCTCTTCGTACAGTGTCACGTGGGATCAAGATGCAAGGCGCGAAAAAAGAAAATGAGTGGAAGAAACCCAGCTCAAGAGAATTGTGTCATTTCGAGAATTGCTTGTAAAGTCATTCATGTATCTTTCAGCGCTTCTAATGAAATCGTCGAGCTTGCAAGCAGGAGGGCTGGCAGACCTCACCTAATCTTGTCAAAACGCTCGTCAGCAGCAAGTTCCTCACCTTCTGTACCCAGTTCGCGGCCGTATATTATTGCGTCTATCAGTTGGTCTGGATAGGAGCGCAGGTTCCCGCATTTTGGCACTCTCCCGATGCGTTTGAAGCCTAAGGAATCCCAGATGCGGCAGGATGCCACATTGGTCTCGTAGACGAGGTTGAACACAGAGTAGCTGTAGCCTAGCTTCGGCGCCCAATCGAGATATGCCTCTCCTAGAAGGCGACCGACACCCTTGTTGCGTGCGGCGTCCGTGACCAGAAACCCAGCATTGCACACGTGGCTACTGCGACCTGGATAGTTGGGCTTGGTGTAGAAGCTGCCTAGACAGACCCTCGCCCAGTCAGGCTCCTCTTGCGGGCTTCCGTTCAGCATGCCAGTAGTGCTGTCGAGGTCCCCAGCAAGCATGACTGTGCCAAACACTCCGAACCAGTAAGGCGCAAAGCTTTCGAGCGGCATGGGATCCAGCATTGGATACGTGTCTCCCCGTTCCACTTCTCGCGCAAACTCATCGCACAGATACGACACTAATGATGCCGGCAATTGAGAGGGCGAGTTGAATGGGAAAATCGTCGCTGGCGTGATGCGATCCCGCAATGTTACCTGACGAGGCGTCACGTTGGATGGTAACGGACTGTTTGGTGTGGGATGAGGCTGTGGTCCAGAACGACGAAAATGCTGAGGGGTATAAGGATCATCCAATTGCGCAGGCATGTTGAACAAGATCAGTATATACCAGATTTCAGGACCTGGCTCTCAGATATATTCTATGTACAAGCTGAACTCCTGAAATGTTGATTAGTCCTGTTGCTAATGGGCGCAATGCTATGGAGAACAATGGGGGGTGACTCTGCAGAATAAGTCCAGGCCCGCGAGCACTGTCTGGCAGAGTCTCACAATATACAAATGTAGAGAGAATATGCGCAAGCTGACAAGACTTACCAAATTGCGACTGTTAAGAAAAAATAACACTCGTTGAGATGCTGGTTATGCGAAGAGATGGAGGAGGTCCTATTTTAAGCCAGTGCCAACCAGACACGTGACGGCGCGCCCTAATGATGATCCATCTGGTTTTGCAAAGCATTCAACCGCCTCTGATACCACATAGATAATGAAAGGGCGCAAGATTCGGTAATGATGATATGGAAGTCGTCAACAACCAGTTCCTTGCGCACTTAGGAGGCCTTGTTCCGCGCGAAGACAATCGATCCGGGCCAGATCGCATAGCAGAGCTCACGGCGGCAAAACACGCTCTCAATAACATCTGGCAAGAAGTGAGTGCCTGGAAACCTGCTTCCACCAGTTTTTTCCTAACTGATGCTGCATAGAAAATCTCAGGGAAGAATGCATTAAGGTTACTGGAGCAAACAGTGCAGGTCCTACGGGCGCAGAGTGCCAGTGGCGACCAAAATGTTTCTGCCCACAGCAGTCGAGTGGGCGCTTCTTACCTTGTCCCTCAGTCCAAACTCATAATCGCTTTGGAAGAAGCTATATTCAGTTGTGGAGAGGCCATCATCAAGAATTTTAATTTTCATCAAGGAGCCGACCAACTCTATTTGAGCGCAAAGTGGTCCTTTACAAATGACTCGAATTTCATGGTGCTTGTAGAAGCATTGCACAGTACTGGCTTGTGGGATTCTCAAGCAGCAGCTGCTGCTGCGAGAGCGGTGACTCGACTACTCGATGTTCTCGTGCACGAGCTTTGCGCCCTCACTATGGACCCGGCAACTTCGGCAAAGCCAGCCTCACGAGTGCTTGAGCAGACTATTAGAGACCGATTTATACCATTTGTCGAGACTCTTCCACTCCAAGAAACACCTACCAAGGACGTGGATTATTATGCCATGGCAAGCAGTAGGATGGCCTTTTACCGGTCGCAGGACTTTTTCCGAATCATTCAGTCGAAAGACGGCGACTCTGCAAAGAACGAACATGTCATGGAAGACATTCGAGTGTGCGCCGCCGACCCTGCGGCGCGCAGATTTCTTTTGGAGGAGCTTATCCTGCGCCTTAAAAAGGAGCTGCTTCAGCCAGGCTGCGCCACCGTGGAAATCCTTGATTGCTTCGTTCGTGCTGTACATCGAACAAGGAGCATAGATCCTCACGGCTCGTTGCTCAACGAGATCAGCAAATCGTTCCGCTTCTACGTTAAGCTGAGGGATGATGCAGTTCGCATCATGTTGCTCAATTTTTTGGAAGGCTGCCGGCGGGATGGCGACGCTTCAACACCCGAATGGGTTGAGTTCTCCCAGGGTATCGCAGACAGTGTCAAGAAGGAGGCAGAAGTCTACTCGGGCGACTACTTCGAAGGGATAGATCTGCGAGATCTGAACTGGCAACCCGAGCCTGTCGACGCGTCATTTGGACACCAAGCGTCCAAAAACTTGGACGACCTTGGGCATTTGATAAAACTCGCCGAGCAGAATGTCTTTGTATCAGAGCTTCAACTACTTTTCCGGGCTCGACTGCTTGGAAGCGCTGGCTCAGAGTACATCCAAGAGCTTGATCTGCTGCAGATGCTCAAACGCCGATTTGACCACGAAGGCGCGTTTCAGAACGTCGAAGTCATGCTTAACGATGTCTTACAGTCTCATCGACTGCTCAACGAAATGGTGGATGAACATAGGCACAAGGCTCAGGGACTTTCCCTTGATCTTGACGAAGAGACTCGTGCAGGTGACGCGGAAGCTCTGTTCTCTATTCCGTTCAAAGCGCATGTACTTTCACGCGCCTACTGGACAAACGTCGATTCTGGCGACTTCAAACTACCAGATGTCATGCAGAGACAGGCTTCGGTCTTTGAGGACAAGTTTAAAGTGCTCCACGAGCAGAAGCAGTTGCAATGGTCAAAACAGCTGGGTCACGTACTGGTAGAGCTGGAGCTCACAGACCGAACCTTCCAGCGTGAAGTTTCCCCAGCCCAAGCTGCTGTCATTGCACGCTTCTCGACTATCGAAGCCAGCACGAAATCTACAGCGAAACAGGGGTGGAGTTTCCAAGAATTGCAGAGAGACTTGGGCATGGATGAAGGTCTTCTCCGTCAATGTCTTACCTTTTGGATTGCCCAGGAGATCCTTGCCGAGGCAGGATCCGAGACGTACCGTGTCGTGGAGAACTTGTCCGAAGCGCACTCGACGGAACAAGCTGCTGCAGCCGAGGCATCTATAGACCTGGATGCCCACGCCCATGAATCGAGTAACGAGGTCAACACAGGGTCTGTGGAGCTTAAGTCAGCCGCAGACCTGCTGCGGGAGAATGGTCTTGTGTACGGCAACTTTATCGCAGCACTCTTGACAAACCAGGGCGGGATGCCCGCCCCGCGCATACACATGATCCTGACAACCATGATGCCGGGAGGCTTTCCGTTCTCTGTCGAAGATCTGGTCAGCTTCTTGAGGGAAATGGCCAGCGAAGGCGAAGGTGGCGCCAGCGCCAGAGTTGAGAGCGTGGCAGGCAATTGGAGGATAAAGAAGAAATAACGACTGCCAATTTCCAGTCGATCAAGCTGGCGGAGAAAGAAAGACGGTCGATTTTGATATCAATTGTTAAGACCCGGAGCATGCTCCATATGGCGGTAGCCCAGTCCGTCGTAGACTAAACCTGAGCAAGCACGACTTTGTACAGAAATGGTAAACGCCAAGCTGCCCCATGCATTAGTTCGGTGCACATTGACTTGACCTGCTCGGTTAGACATTTAGGCGAGGCCAAGATGCAACCCTGTCCGAGCTGAGGGAAGGATACGTGCGAGTGCATGCGTGGGTGAAAGGGAGCTAGGGAGCCTCCCGAGCACATGGCGCGAGATTTTGACTTCAACCGAGACCAGGCGGCGTCAGAGACTGTGCAGACGACGGGGGGGCGACTAAGAGGATCGGTTAGAGGAGGAGCCTCAGCTATCATGATTTGGAGCGTCGAGCGACAGCGAATGGCAGGGCAAAAGGAGGGCGCTGCGCCACAATTGATCTACATCGCTTACCCGGATTCAGTTTAGTACTGTGGCGCGAACTATGGCGGTGCGTGCTATGGCGGTGCGGCGTCGAAGAGATTACTTTTTCTCGAAGAAAAAATCTTTATCAATGGCGCAAACTTTGTGCAAATATGCGGACTAAGCAGATCTATGCCCAAAACTAAGATGCATCGTTTCCTCGAATGTCACTGGAAGACTCGATTTTAGTTGTGTTTCTATTTCGAACGTGGGACATTATCATCGGAGCATGTTTCTGACCGCTTGTGATCCTCATCTCCAAGCAGCTTTATATAGGAAACATTCTGATGCCACGAGAAAATTAAAACGTCCTCCGCCCGCCCTAATCTATACTCAAATTTGATTCTACGTTGCTTTGTTTCAGTGTCAGGCTGGACCTGTTGACTCGTTATCTCGTGGTAGCTCTGTACTCACGGCCCAGAACTATACCAAATCACACTCTCTCCACAGCCATTCGATACCAACACGCCGCATTTCCACGGCATCCAGTACACGCTTGTTGATCAACAGATACAATCAAACCCCGCTCTGGCTACTCTCGCACTAATTTCACTACCTGCTGTTTTTATGCTATTTTCTCAGAAAGCCTGCTTTGCGTGGCGTGGCGTTACCTAGGTCGTCCTGCCGAGCCTGTCATCCTTGACCCCACCTTTGCCGATTCCAGAGCTCCACAAAACATTTGCGAATCTGGACAAATTCGCCCTGACAGACTGGCTCAGTCAAGAGATTGTGGACTTCAGTAATCCGAAAGGAAAGGACCGTTTTTTGACCTTGTTTACATCGAAATTCGAGTCCCCCATCTGCAGACCGCCGGAAAGTGCCGCTAAGCGCGTTAGCAATCAGTAGCGGCTGGTCGAATCCACATCAGCGTCATACCGGAAATCCTTGTCCCATCATTCAAACGTCTCAGCTTCTTTGGATCAGACGTTGAAACTTAGGCAGACATGTCATATTATCCCGGTCAAGGCCACTATGGTGGTGCAAATCACCAAGGCTATCAAGCCCAGGGCTACGGGTATGTGCTTTCCTCCAAACCGTGACCCCACCACCTGATGGAAAAGGCGTTTGCTGGCGAGCTGGCAGGCTGGCCAGATGGTGATTCTGCTGGCTCGATGACAACAACAGTTGGCTGACTGTGCTTGTTCTGATACTGCAGACCTCCCCAACAGCAACAATATTCCCCACAGCCCGGCTATGGCTACCCTCCTCAACAACCTCAGTTCGGCGGATATCAGGTAAGCAGAATACCGTTCCAGGTGGGATTTTGACCAAGACTGACAGTACGCGTGCAGCAGGGCCCTCCTCCACCAGGACAATACGGATATCCCCCTCAGAATGGTGGACCGCCACCTCAAGGCTACGGTGGAGGCGGCTATGGAGCTCCCCCACCACCTCCCTCAGCAGCACAGTCTTTCGGCCAAGGAGCTCCCGCAGGATACAACTTCCAATACAGCAACTGCACAGGGCGACGAAAAGCACTCCTGATCGGAATAAATTATTTCGGGCAACGGGGACAGCTCCGTGGCTGCATCAACGACGTGAAGAACATGTCAACATATCTCAACGGCCACTTTGGATATAAGCGCGAGGATATGGTGATCCTCACGGACGACCAGCAGAACCCAATGTCCCAGCCGACCAAGAACAACATCCTGAGGGCCATGCACTGGCTTGTCAAGGATGCACGCCCAAATGACTCGCTATTCTTCCATTACTCCGGTAAGCAAGTGGATTTTTAAATTCAGTCCAAAATCATATTCTAATTCTTGTCAAATAGGCCACGGCGGACAGACCAAAGACTTGGATGGGGACGAAGAGGATGGTTACGACGAGGTCATCTACCCGGTTGACTTCCGACAGAATGGCCACATCGTCGACGACGAAATGCACAGAATCATGGTGGCGACGCTTCAAGCAGGAGTGCGACTAACAGCCATCTTTGATTCGTGCCATTCTGGCTCTGCACTGGATCTGCCCTATATCTATTCCACGCAAGGTGTGCTCAAGGAGCCCAACCTTGCCAAGGAGGCTGGCCAAGGCCTGCTCGGCATCGTCAACTCATATGCTCGTGGCGATATTGGCGGCATGGCCTCGACTGCCCTTGGATTCTTCAAGAAGGCCACAACTGGTGACGACACATATCAGCGCAACCTTCGAACAAAGACATCGCCGGCCGATGTGGTTATGTGGAGTGGAAGCAAAGACACACAGACTTCACAGGATGCCAACATCGGTGGCCAGGCCACTGGTGCTATGAGCTGGGCATTTGTCACTGCACTCAAGAAGAATCCTCAACAGAGCTACGTGCAGCTGCTCAACTCGATCCGCGACGAGCTCGAGGGCAAGTACTCGCAGAAGCCACAGCTCAGCTGCAGCCATCCTCTCAACACGAATCTACTCTATGTCATGTGAGATGCCACCAAGCCGATGATTATGTTCGTTTGCCTGCGATTCAGGACACACCAGTGGTCCCATGTCTTCTGTTAGCAGTCACCTGAACTATGTCAACTGAGGTTCTTCTGATAATGATCAACACGCTCTCTGGCTTCGATACGCGATGGAATGCGCAGACGACGGTTGTGTGGATGGCGAGTTGAGCGGAGGCTTCTTGGTTGCTCTGCCTCTACGCCTAGCTTGAATCATGCTATTATGCGGATTCTCAGGGCCAGAGTATCACTTGCATGAGGTAGTTTGGAGGGTTAACATCTGGCCGTCAGCAGCAATCGCTGAGATTCCAACTAACGAATGAAAAGCAAAAATGGTAAGATGGGCTGCTATTATTGATGAGGTGCAGTTTTACCTGCAACTATATCGAGTGTGCTGTAGGACGAATGGGTTCGAATGGGCTTTTGGGGTGGGAACATGGTGGCGCTTTCGGAGCAAGACTTGTTTTCTTCTTTTTTTTTAATGTGGCAGAGTTGGCAGCACTAAAAAAAATCAAGCAACGATTTCTTCAAATTTTCTTTCAAAGTCAAGCTTGCTGGCTCTTCTTTGACCAAGGAGAATCACCATC
Organism: Erythroxylum mucronatum; assembly: GCA_027563825.1. NCBI lineage: Eukaryota > Viridiplantae > Streptophyta > Magnoliopsida > Malpighiales > Erythroxylaceae > Erythroxylum > Erythroxylum mucronatum. The sequence continues at coordinate 18,439 of JAOSBP010164898.1, forward strand.
TGAAAGACAAGAATAGGATTGATTCGTCACTGTGTATTTCGTATGCATCCCAGTCTACAGATGCCACCGGCGTCTATTGTCTAACCTTGACAACGCCACCACTCCCAAATTCCTCTAGAATCTCTATTTGGCGTCGCGCCACGCCCGCCATGCCTCCCACACCCCGGCTGATACGCCAACCTTGCGCCCCTGATACCGGGTCACGGAGAAGTCTCGCGTGCCCGTACGCCACGAGTCGCGTCGTCCAGTCCAGCCCGCCTTTCGCACGAGGCTCTGCAGAGTCTCATCCTGTGACCAGCCCTGCTCAGGTGCAACATCAGGCAGGTAGGTGGCGCTGTAGCGATTGCTGCTGCTGCTACTGCTACGACGGCTGCCGCTGCTGCTGGCATCGCGAAAGGCAATGCGCAGGCCATGCTCTCCAATGACCCAATCGTAGGGATCGCTGCACTCTTCAAAATCTGTGAGAAGGGTTACAGCACATTCCAGGCCAGGCAGTGCAGAGCGAGGTATTGGCGAGAAGCGCGTGTCCTCAAGCGCCGCCGTCAGAGCGTACGTCCGCAACCCTTCCTCTAGAGGCTGGGCAGCAAATGTGCCGATGCAACCTCTCAGATGCTTCTCACCCGTGCTTGGTGATATTGTGTTCCAAGTTATGAAAAGAGGTGCATCGTCTGGGGGATTCCTCGACCTTGAATTGTGGAGTGCTTTGGACAGAAGAGACGACGACGGGACAGAGGCATTGTTTGGTGGTGAGGACGACGACGACGACGCAGACGAGGGTGACGAGTTTGACAGAGAGGTCGAGGACGAGTTGTCACTTAACGGCGTGGACCCAGGACGCGCAGACGATGAGTGAAGAGGTGTTGAACTCAGAGATTCTTGTGCTGTAGATGCCTCTGTATACTCCTCCCATGAGGCTTCAATCTCAGCAAGCGACGGCAGAGGCCGTCTTTCGAGCTGGGCTGCGAGAGTCTCAAAGCAGAAGACAGCGTGAGCCTGCGAAGCCATGACTGCTGCTTGGGAAATGCTTGCTGTGCGAATCCTACTGTTCCAGCAGTTCGATATGCTTGACGTAACGTTTGCTGGCGGGCTTAGATAGCGGCCAAGCCCAAGGATAGGACGGGCCGTGCACGCTTTTCCTCTTCAGATGCCTATCGTTTCCCAATCACACGTCCCCCACCTCGTGTATCATGGACGTTCCCTCTCTTTTCCGGCGTTGGAGGGGCCACTGATCCCTGAAAGTCGCTCTGAAGCTCTTGTTCATTGGCTCTGCACTTGGCGTTCCTTAGCTCTTGCTCTTCGTGCTGCATGAGCCAGAACCTTTGCCACAGCTGAGCTGTTGCTGCTGCTGCTGCTGCTGCTGCAGCAGAGGGAACACAGAGCTCTCTGACATCCTCTTCAGAGCTCTGTCTCTGACCTCAGGACTTGTACAGACGCGTCCAGTCATGTCCTTACTCCATCGAACGACGTCCACAGAGTCCTTTGCCAGGAGGCAGTCGTCGCCGGTCCTATCTCGCGAGTCGTCTCGGTCTCGCGCTTCCAATGGCATCCGCAGACCTCTGGCCAAACCAGCTGATCAAGATAGCCTCGAGCAACGTCCTCTGAAACTCAGCTTCAATCCAGTATCAGAATGGAGCTCCGAGGCTGCCCCCGGCCAGCCAATTGGCGCATACGAAGTTCCACAGCTGCGGAGGATTGGGCAGGTCATAGTCGCTGCTGTCTACTGCCTGCTGGCCGCAGGCATCGTCTTTGGTTACGCTGCTCTGAAGCCTGTCCTGATTAGCCAGGGCGTCTATCGCGATCACTGCACCCGAAAGGAGCTCAGAGATGGTGTTAGCGTCTGCTACGAGCAGGAATTGCGCCTCAACTTCATGTTCACATTCGCCGCCGTTGCCACAAATGTTTCTGCTCTCCCGGTTGGCGCAGTTCTGGACCGCTTCGGTCCTCGAGTGTCTGGCATCCTGGGCGCTTTTCTCATTGCCATAGGCAGCCTTTTGATGGCTTTGGCCTCCATCCTGCCCTTTGATGCTTATGTGCCTGGCTATTTCTTCCTAGCATTAGGAGGTCCATTCATCTTCATTTCGTCGTTCCAGCTGAGCAACACCTTTCCTCGATATTCAGGCCTAGTACTAGCTTTACTCACTGGCGCCTTCGACACCTCCTCTGCCATCTTCCTCTTCTATCGCCTCACCTACACTGCCACCAACAACACCTTTGTTCCCGAAAGGTTCTTTCTCATCTATCTCATAGTCCCTGTCTTTATCCTGATTGCGCAGGTTCTACTGATGCCATCCACCTCGTACAAGACAGTCAGCGAGCTCATTACAACGGCAGAAGTCACCGCTGCTGACAATGACGATGCCGCTGCAGCTGGAGCTTCCCATCCAGCTGAAGCAGATAGGCTCCGTGCGGCCAATCGAGAGCGCCGCGAGAGCGTCATCTCCGAGATCACGTCGCTAGTTGGCGGCCCTGAAGGTCCCGCCGCTCCTGAGCTGTTGGCTGAAGCTGCCACTTCGTCCGAAGTGGAAGCTCAAACGCGCTCAGGCGTTGCAGGCGCTCTCCATGGACGGACGGCGTGGCAGCAGATCAAAAGTCCCTGGTGGTTGCTCATCACCCTGTTCACCGCACTGCAAATGACGCGCATCAACTACTTTGTTGCCACAGTGCGGCCCCAGTACGAGTTTCTGCTTGGAGACCACCAGCGTGCTGTGCATGTCAACAACGTTTTTGACGTACTGCTTCCGCTAGGAGGCGTCATCTCAGTGCCCTTTATTGGCATCATCTTAGACAACGTTTCTACTGTTGGCGTGCTCAGCATTCTTGTCAGCATAGCCACAGCTATTGGAGCTCTTGGCCTCATCAAGGACGCCATGTGGGCTGCATACGCAAACATTGCCTTGTTTGTCCTCTACCGACCCTTTTACTACACTGCCGTCAGCGACTACTCAGCCAAAGTCTTTGGGTTTGACACGTTTGGACGAGTCTACGGCCTCATCATCTGCACTGCCGGGCTCATCAACTTCAGCCAGAGCGGCCTCGACGCTCTGACCTTCAAGGCCTTCAACAAGGATCCGCGGCCCGTCAATGCCGCTCTGCTTGTTGTTGCCCTTGTTATTGGTGTCGCCCTCGTGGGTTTTGTGGGCGCAAAGTCGCGTGGGATTCGGCGTGCGCAGCTTGAGGGCGAGGCCGTGCGCAGTGAGGAATACGAGAGACTGATGCCCGGCGGCGAGGACGTCGAGGACCGGCACCCGGTCGACGTGCACGCGCACGAAGCCCGTGGCCGCAACTATGGCACAGCAAGGACGTAAACCCTGCTCTTTCCTTTGATTTTGCCCCCTTTTTGTTCAAAAAACATCGCTGTGGATCTAATGTCGGCGTTGCTTGGCGTTGCCTTGCACACATTTGTGCTCGAGGTTCACTGGGCGCCAGCTAGTTTGGCGCCCTCTTGCAAGAATAAGATGAGGGAGTAGAAGACTCGAATGTGTCGGTGAAGCAAATACCTCATCGTTTCCTGGGGGCCCAGCCGGGCAGCCAGGCAACAAGAGAGAGAGATGTATAAACACACATAAGAGACAGGGCAAAAGAGACTACACATAAACGAGTGAAGATACTGTGGCGCCTTGCAACGATTTGACAATGGGACCAAGTAGAAATTACCACCATTTACTTCATTCGTGTCCTTTGTGTCAGGAGCCTTGTTTTGGTAGAGCATTGCCTGTTTCCCTTCCCCTTTTTTTCCTTTGATGGGCTGTTGTTCTGCAGTTCATGGAATGGCCATCAAGAGTGGGAGAAGAGAACATAAGGCCCATATGAAGAGAAACTTCTAGTGCTGAAGGCTACGCTAATAATGAATACATATGCTTCGTTTCTCTCCAAAAGAGGCCCTCGATGCACCAATTCAAATTCGAAACCTGCTCCCAAAAAATAGCATACCAGCTATGTGACTCAAAAGTAGTCGTCTCAAGTCCTCTCGAGTCCAAACCCAGAAAGAAGCCTCACAGAGCACCAGGCATGCGCGCCACAATCTTGCTGCGCAGCTTGCCAAAAACTTTGGTCTTGCGCGCCTGCTTGGCTCTCCATTCGGCCACGGCCTCGTCGCTGGGGCTCGGCAGCTCGCCAGATGCCCGCCGCACGGCAAGTGCCTTCCCTGGGGAGCGCGACACCGAGGAGCGGAGGTTGGTGCTCCTGCGCAAGGGCGACTCGTGCACAGAGGCAAAGTCGTCGTCATCATCGTCATCGTCGTCGTCTGAGGAGAACTCGAGCTTGAAACGACCGGGACTTGCTTGCGTCTTTGACCGCGGCGTGCTGACTTTGCTTAGTCTCTGGCTTGCACCGAGCGAGAGGGTGCTCATGCCCAGTTCATCAACCTCTGTCCCATCCTCGAGCCTGCCTTGCGCCTTGTTTCGTGGGCGGAAGCCGGCTCGTCGAAGTTGAGCCTCCAGCACGTCAACATCGTTCCTTCGACCCTCGGCCATACGAGTCATCTTCCCTATAGTGTTGATAATGGCCTCAACAGTAGGCCGAGTCTGATCGTTTCCATTCTGTGCCGTCAGAGATGCAAGTTTGGCAGACAGCTCCGTCAGAGCGTCTTCTGTACGTGAGAGCTGCGATTGGACCTTGGAATAGGCCTTGTGCAGTTCGCGGATGGTGCTGCTTTGTTCCCCGCTCAATTGTGCCTTGCGGGCGCGCTCTGCCTCTGCGGTGTCGGCACTGTGCAAGGCGACGAGACGGTGGATATCTGCATGGCGGGTGCGAAGGCGACCGAGTTCGCGCAGCATAGAAGTGAGTTGTGCAATCTTTTCGCGCGGATTCTCCAGGCGCTCGGCGTCAAGATGCTTCTCAAGGTCCCGCTGCAGCAGCCCAAGGTCTTCCACTTCAACAAGGCACCAATCATCTTCCTTGGCAAGATCGCTACGGTTGCGACCGCCATCGAAGTAGGCATCTTGGTGCCATCCCGTGAACGACTTCAGCGCCCGAGCATTCAAGCCAAGTGTATCTATCATAGACTGGATATCTCTGTAAACCTTTTCAGTTGAAGTAGGCAGCCCAGGAGGAAAGCGTAGGTTGGAGACATAATCCTGGTGTGCGGTAAATGCAGGGACAGATTTGGAAGGTCTTATCGACTCCTGTAGTTCTTGCTCCACGTCCAGGTCTGCAGTGTCGTCTTCAATTGGAGGCCCGCGCTCAGTTTCAGATTTGCCAGACGTGGAAGATACCGACGAGGTAGGGGATGCGGGAGTTCTGATGCTTTCCGGTTGCTTCACACTGCTTGTCTTACTGGTGGGAAACTGCAGCTGTGGCGCCTGGTTGCCCTCAGATTCTTTTGGAGGTTCAAAATTGATTGCAGGCGCCGGTACTCGCTGAGGACTTTTGGGTCGTTGAGTGGATCTATTCCTCATCGGCGAGATTCGTCGAGTGGCAGAAGAAGTGGAGCTTTGGACAGTGCGATCAGCCCGAACGGGGCTTGGAGATCGGAGAGGATCTTGCGCCGCATCTGGTCTTTGGAAAATAAAGGGAGGTTTGGTCGCATCCGTGGTTGGCGGCTCCGTTGCCGCTGGTTTGAGAGCGGTGCTGGGTGTGAAGGAGGGGGCACCGGTGCCGAATAAGGATGTAGTTGGAGTGCGCTGTGAATCTAGTGGAGGTTCATCACGCGGCTTAGAAAGCTCAGAGGGTCTTCCAGCTTTGGGGAATGTAAATGCAGGACCCGGGCGGGTGGTGGTTGATGCCTTGGGAGGCGATGAGGGCCTTGAAGTGGACTTGTCGGAAGTCTTCTTTGCTCCTGTGGACTTCTGTCCCTCATCATCCAAAGCCGAGGTCTCGGGGGGACTTGGGGCACCAAGATCAACGGGAGAAGAGCCTGCGAGCGAAGCAGAGTCGTCATCATCTGGAAGAGCTGGTTTTGGAGACTCTGGTGCTGGCGTTGATGGCGGCTTCTCATCAGGCTTTTCCTCCGTAGGCTTTGCTGCAGCCTCGGCTGGGGGTGGCTTTGGAGCTCCAAATATTGGAAGCGGATCCTTGACTGACTCGTAAAGCTTTTTGTTGGTAACTGGATCAGGAGGCAGGGGATCATCCTCTGGCACCGGTGCTTCTGCACTCTTAGCTTTGTCATCCTTGGCCTCCTTTTCAGGAATTTTGGCGGGCAATGCTTCCTCTTGAGGTTCTTGCTTGATTGGCATTGTAGGAGTTTTGGCAACCTTGTCTAGTTCAGCACCAAATCCAGACCCAAACAGATTGCTACCATCGGCTTTCTTCGTAGCTTCCTTTTCGGGCTCCGCACTCTTCTGACCGGCAAGTTGGAAGCCGCCGGATGGCATTCCGAAGAGATTCGTGGGCTGCTTCGGTGTCTCTTCGGCTTTCTGCTCAGGTTTCGCAGGCGCCTCGGCGGGAGTTTCGTCGTCCATCATTGCATCATCTCCCGCTGGTTTTGCTTGGTCACTTGGATTCGTCGAAAGTGAAGGCGTAGCCCACGGCGACTTAGTCCCAAAGGTTGAAGGAGCGCCGAACGAAGTCTGTCCACCCAAGCTCGACCCAATGGTTACTGTTGATCCAAAGCTGGGCCCAGTTGAAAGAGGCGGAGCTGTGGTGCTAGAACCAAACACAGACGGTTTACTGTCGCCACCAAGGCCTCCAAAGGGTGACTTGGCCTTGCTATCTCCCCCAAAGGCTCCAAAAGGTGAAGAGGTAGATGCATTATTGGTGGCAGACCCAAATGGAGAAGCAGCAGGCTTGCCGGATGACAATGCCCCAAATGGAGATGATGGCCCTGCAGTGGCAGACCCAAAGGGATTAGGTTTGTCATTGGCGGCGTTAGAACCAGCAGGTGCTCCCCAAGCGGATTGGCGTGAGCCTAACCCTCCAGGAGTTCCAAACGCTGACCCACCAGATGTGCCGAATGAGGATGCTCCAAAAGCTGGCTTGCCAAAAGCTGAACCTGTAGAAGTAGGGCTGCTGCTCGGCTGGGATCCCCACGGCGATGGCCTTGCGGCTCCCATGGAAGAGGGCGCGCCAAAAGCCGAAGGCTGTCCAAAGGCAGACCCTGTTGCCGCGCTTGGAGCGCCGAAAGCGCTTCCCTGAGTTGATGTTGGGTTTGCAAAGGATGATGCAGGCTTTGGGGGCTCTTGCTGCTGTTGCTGTCCTTCAACAGCGATAAGCCCTGGATAGGCTGTCTTCTGTCTGATGCTATCAGAGTAGACGACCCACCAAGCAGAGAGCACACCCTGATTGTTAAGAGTAAGGAGGAGAGGCAAGGGAGTCGCGGATGCATCGATATCGGAATCTGCAGGTATTGGTCTCTTGACAGGCTCATTGCTTGACAAGTCAATTGCCATTCCTATTGGCGAAGTATCCGACATTCCGTCAACAGGTAGCTGTGCACGGCGAGAATCGTCAGCCATTGCAGCATAGACGTAGGCGTTTGCTGTACTCTGCGACATGGCATCTGATGCAAGTGGAGTCTGGGAGCTGGCGAATACGCCAATATCTCCTGCTGTGCTCGATGCAACGATCAACGTGTCGGTCAAGGACGGAGGAAAATCCTTCAACCTGGAGACGAAATGATGCGTCGGTGTCCTTTCCAGACCGAACGGTGGGCATGGATCAGGCAGGCGGTGGAATGTGAAGTTTGTGGTTTTGGGCTGCCGCTGAATGAGTAGATACTGCGAGTCGGGAATGCCTCCTCCTGACGAGTCAGAAGGTGTGTACATTGCCAGAAATGTGTCGTTATTCAGCCACGAGATGGTCGACATGTGGTGATCCGAAGGCTGATCTGATCGGACTTGTGGCGGATACGGCACTTCTGCCTTGATCGATCCATCAGGTGTCATTTGGAGGGCTGTTCCATTGGCCAAGCCAGCGACAATTTGCTTTCCCTTGTTGCTCCATGATAAGCAGCTCACGCCTTCTCGAAGCACCGGGCCTGTTGGACCTTGGACAAAGTTGCGATCCTTGAGATTGGCAACCATAAGCTTTCCGTCCGTCAGAGCAAGGGCGAATATGTTGCCGTCTGTTGGATTTGGGACCAAGGCACGAACGCCTATTCCTTGTGTCGGGATGGCAAAGGCCATCTCCAAGTTATTTTGCAGCAATGAATCGACATTGTAAATTGCCAGACCACCGCCTTGCTCTGCAGTCAGAACCAAAAAGCTCTCGTCGGACGAGAAGCATAGTTGTGATACTCTCTGCATTGGGATGGAGAGCTGTGGAACGAATGCTCTGGTCGTCCCGTCCGTGCTGGAATCATTCTTCGTAAATGCTTCTCGCACAGCCTGAGTAGACGCAACAATGATCGATTCGGGCCCTGCGGCTGCCAGTAGACCTTTCTTTGATGCCACGCTGAGCAGAGACGACGTCGGCTTGGGTAATGAATCGTTGGGCCATGGAGACGGGAGCAGCCTTATTTTAGTGTCGCCTGCGACGGCTGAGAATCCAATTTTCTGTATCAATCCATGAGCCTCTGACTGATGCTGAGTTGAGAGCAGGAGAAGTTACCTCTGTAGTCACCGTTGGAAGATCAGGCCCAGGTTGCGCCTGTGCCTGGGGCCCACTCGACTGTGTAGGTGTTCCAAACATGACGGCGTGAGGGAATGCACCTCTGTATCAAATATCCTTTGCGCAAACAGCCAGCAAGAACAAGCTCACGGTCTGAGCGTCGCAAGTCGCAAGCTTGCCTACAAGGCCAGCATTTGGGTTGAAGCAAGCTCTCGCATGGGCAAGTCTCGAACAGGAAGCGCCACTGAACGATTGATGGAGCTGCAGAAGCTGCCGCCAAAGGTGATGGCTCGAAATATGTTAGACAAGACAGCGATTATAGCTGCTGCTGTGGAGACAGATGTGACTATTATTCGCGCGTATGCGGCAAACGCGTTAAGACCAGGGCGTCAAGTCGATCCATGTCTTGGCAGAGGTGTCGTAGTCACGTCGCCGCCTGCTAGCTACCTGATTGCTATCCATATCTTGACCTTTAATTCACAACAAGCTTCTTCGCTCGCTTGGTCGCATACTTGCTAGTAGCAACATCAGCCCCAAATCTTTTGCTCTTCCAAAGACGAGGCTGAGCTCGACATCCAGCTCCGTCAAGCTTGACAGCCGGAGCTGTCATATACGCCATTAGAGGACGTCTGGCATCCCTACATCCACCTTCAAGCTCGCATCACTTCTGATACCTCACGCCGCCATACACCACAATGCCTGGATTCGACTTCTCCAATCATAATCGCAATGTTGCACTTCATGCCCAAGGTGTGCCCCTACCCAAGGCGACCAGCACGGGTACAACCATCGTTGGCTGCCTCTTTGATGGAGGCGTGGTGGTATGTAGTCCTTCCTTCTCCTGCTTAAACTTGTCGAAGAGAACAATGTGAGAACCTTATGTGTCGCATTGTGTCACGATGGATCGAGCTATACCTGGAAAGCCTGGTACTGACGAGTTCAGATTGCCGCAGATACACGTGCCACATCCGGACCCATCGTAGCCGACAAGAACTGCGAGAAGCTCCACTACATATCCCCCAAGATCTGGTGTGCTGGAGCTGGCACTGCCGCTGACACCGAGTTCACAACTGCTCTTGTCTCAAGCAATCTAGAGCTACACGCACTCTCAACAGGCCGAGACCCGCGCGTTGTGACCTGCATGACAATGCTCAAGCAGCACCTGTTCCGATATCAAGGGCACATTGGTGCATATCTTGTTGTTGCGGGCTGCGATCCTACCGGCTCGCACCTATTCACAGTTCACGCTCATGGCTCGACAGACAAGCTACCATATGTCACAATGGGATCCGGCTCATTAGCAGCCATGTCTGTCTTTGAGACACAGTGGAAGTCGAAGATGACGCGCGACGAGGCCGTCAAGCTCGCCAGTGACGCCATCTTGGCTGGTATCTGGAATGACTTGGGCTCTGGAAGCAATGTCGACGTTGCCATTATCACACAAGAAAAGACAACTCTGCTACGAAACTACATTACACCCAACCAGCGCGAACCCAAGATGCGCGACTACCGCTTTGCACCGGGCACGACGGCTGTGCTCAACGAGAAGATCATCACAAAGAAGGATTTGGGCAAGTACGTCAGCATTCAAGACGTTGATGTGGAGGAAAGCATGGATGTTGACAAATGATCATGGCGCAACATCGCCGTCATGTCTTGTGTATACATATTCTTCAATGCATTTGCCAAATCATGTGCACCTCTGTGACATTTAGAATCACTCTCTTTGCCCAGTATTGGTCTTGTTCGATATCCCTCACTTTCTCCTCCTGTCGACAACCTCTTCCCACTGCACGCCAGCCCATTCCTCGGCATACACCACAGTCTTGCCGTCAGCCAGCTCTTGCCCTTTGTCATCACGAACGCAGTCAGCTCCACAAACTCCCACAATGACTGTGCCCCATGCCATGCCGTCATCAAGGCTCGTCTCGTCTTCTTCAAGCTCTGTAATGGCATGCGGAGTGAGTTGCATCTCGAAGACTCTCTCTGCTCGGCACTTGTCGCATCTTGGCAGGCTACCCTTTGCTGCTGTTCCACTGGCACCAACTGTCTTGACTTTTGCGTTTGCCCCAGCACCGTGCGGAGGGCCCATGATTTGCACGCCAACTGCATCTGTGCGGCTGTACAGCAGCGGCTGACCGGCAAACTCATACCTCAGCACCTGGTCTGGGTTTTGGGCGAGCGTGTCTGCAAAACGTTGAAACGTCTTGTCAATTGTATCCTCGTAGAGCATCTTGTCCTCCTTGCCGCCGCTTCCTGATGCTTCGGTTGAATCGACATCCATAAAAGCAGCGTGATGTGCAGATTTTGGCTTGTCGCTAGTCTCGTCGCCAGCAAGCCATTCGTAGTCAGCGTCCAGGTAGTAGTGTGGGAACTGGTTTGCTTCCTTCTCGGGCCAGGGAATTTGAGGAGTTGCAACGGTGGGTTGAGAAGGCTCATCTGGAGAGGAGATTCGAGCCTTTTCTGCGAACGTCTGCGGCAGGCTGTCCTCGGCTGGCTTCTGTGGAGGCTTTGCGGCTAATGTTGGTGCTGGTGCTGGCGCAGTCGAGAATGGATTTGAGCCTGTGCCTGAAGAAGAGCTTGAGAATGGATTACCAGAAGCGAACGGATTGTCCTGCTGCGCCGTTGGCTTTGCTCCGAAGAGTGCTGCTCCAATGTCCTGCTTGGGTTTGGCCTCAGGTGCAGGCTCTTTCTGCTTCACTTTCTTCACAACCTCCTTGGCTCTGGTGGCACGCAGCGCTCGCACACTTCCCGGTTTCCGTTGGCATGCCTTCCTCCGGCAAGCCCAGATGTACAGTCGTCGCTCATGCCCAGGGAAACGCTCAGGAATCTCACCGTTCAACTGCAGCAGCAACGTCATGTGATTATTGCATATCCGGCATTGTGCCCATGCAGCAGAAGGGGGCTGCAGGGCATCTATCCATGACTAGACAGTCGTCAGTCAAATTTCAATACAGCAGTAAATTGTAAAATATGAGAGGCTGGAGAGACGAGAATTCACATATGTCTTCTTGCTCTCTGGGCATGCACTTACCGGATTGCCACCAAGTTGGCTAATAGCATCGTCGGTCGGCTCCTTTGACGCATAGCCAAGCAGCACATTTGTCGCTACACCTGACGCTTGATCGTCAAGATCTGAATCGCTATCGTATGTATCCATCATGCAAATGTTTAGAATCAAATTTTCGGAAACATATCAAGCTTCTGAATTTTTGGTAGGCCTAGCTGCCGCTGGCTTGGCAGGGTTGTGTACTGTTGTTTTACGCTGGCGTAAGTGAACTTCACCTTGTCTCTTTGGCACTAGAATTTGGAAACTACAACAACAATTTCCCATTTCTCTACGAAAGAACAGGCTTTCAATCTACTCTGTCCTCATGAGAGCTCAAGTAAAGCATCATGCCCGCTATTGGTATGCATGTGCCTCTCAATCAGAAACTCAGACTTCACACCAATAGCCTCAAGGACCTGCCCTTAATCATGATGCTGTATTAGCTACATGCCATGCTTTGAGATTCACACCAGTACAATCACACAGCTGAGTGTCGCCACGAGGACTCCCATGTAGACATTTGAGGCACTGGCAGAGCCAGCATTTGAGTACATTCCAGATGATGGCCACACACCGTTCTCGATTGTGCTCACCGGATAAATTGTCTGTGTGCGAGGAGCCGTCGGTGAAGCAGAGACATAAGACCATGTATGATTCGAGGATATAGCCGTCGTATTGCCTGGCATGCTCAGGCCATTCCCTTTGGAGAGGCTGCTGGAAGTATTCGAGCTGACAGCGATTCCAGGAAGCTTGTCGTCTTCATCGACTAGAGGTTGAGATAGATTGTGATTGAGAGCTGAAATCATATGAGCCTCTCGGTAAGCAAGGTAAAGATTTGTAGACTCACATGATTCACAAGCAGGCAATGCGATGACAGCACAAGACGAGTGACCAGGTGCTGTCGAAGATGCATTCAGGCGGAGACTTGCACTTCCACAGGACACTTTTGTCTCAGGAATGAAGGTGCCACAATGCTTTGAGATGATGGTCACTGTCACAGTCTGGGTCGAAGCTTGAAAAGCTTTGGACTCGGTGTCATTGAGATTGACCATAGACTGTAAATCTGCAGGACGTTCAATCAGGGGTGCTTTGCTAGGCATGGCAGTGGACTTACCCCTGGACGCAGAAATGCTCACGGCAGAAGCCATAGAGCAAAAAGCGGATAGGAGTGTTGCGAGGATCTTGGTGGTATGCATAATGTCTTGCTGGTAAGATATGCTTTGATGGGATGTGCTCTGACAAGGTCCTAACGGAGCAATACTTGGAAGATATGCTTCTGGTGAGTGATGAAGAGGGAGAGAGAGAAGACAAACCTGCTGTGGCTCAAGAAGGATTTTGGCTCGGTGCCCTGCTCTTACCCTTACTATCAAATTTGCCACTCGCTAAAATTACGATTTCCTCACAGAGACGAAATCCTGAGAAGACCTGCCTTTCTTGAACGTTGTTCCTCCCAAAATCTGCTCGTGACTGCTTTTCATGATTCCGTTGGGCTGTTTCCTGCCTGTTACCGGGAGCATTGGGTGGCAAATGACGAATTCGTAGCTCGAGGACAGCAGGAGACGAATTTTAGGGAAGTTGACAGTCAGAAAGAGTGGGCATACAAGAACCTGTCGTCCTTCAGCCACAGACTTTTTCCTTTCCTTCATCACCGCCAACTCTACATTCTCTTTTCTCTGGCTCTTCTCTTTGCCTGCTCTTTGTTGGTGCTTTGCAGCAATCTTTTAATTCTTCAGCCACCCTCGAGCCCCTTCACTGCCTGCTCTTGATTCGTCTTTCAGAGTCTGGCACATCGACTGAAGGATGCACCTCCTCAAGGTTGCCCTTGGGGCTGCTCTGCCGCTGGTGGCCCTAGCCTATCTCCATATCGACAACAGTGTCGACCACGACTCTGTCAAGCATGTTAAGAGACGTGCCCTAGGTGAGCATGCTGCCTTGCCGCATATACATATCTGCTGACTGAATGGTCTAGGACGTGAAGATGGACAAGTCTATGCCCGTCAAGCCACAGGAACTGAAAGCCTTGGTGCTCTCACGACTGCCGTCAGTGTTGTCGTTGTTGACGTCTATCCGACCATCTCGACATCGACCATCCTGTCGACGTCGACTGTCACGGTTCACCAGTGCCCTGCGTCGGTCATCGATTGTCCAGCACGCAGCCACACCATTGCATACGTCACATCTGTTGTTCCAGTCTCAATTTCTCTGTGTCCAACGACATATGTTTCATACTCGTACTCGGAAATATCAGCAACATATGGACCCAGCGAGGCTCCGGCTTCTTCAAGCGCCTCTTTGTCTACAGTGGTCGTCACGCATGCTCCTGGACCGACAATTTCATATGTGCCTAGAGCGCCTCAGTCACCTTCTCCCACACCAGAGTCACCTTCTCCCACACCACCCGTGTATGGCGGATCCACTCCACTTCCCTCGTCTAGTGCAGCGGAGGAGACGACACTGAGTCCAAGCACTTCGGCTCCTGGCTATGCTTCAAGCTCAGCTAGCAGCACCTCAATTGTACCCAGCTACGAGTCTACTCCAGCACCACCGGTTTACAGCAACAGTCCGAGCTCAAGTCTGGCAGCTCCATCCTATGGTACCAGTTCGATTTCGAGCTCAGCTGCTCCATCATATGAGATTACATCGTCATATGTTCCCGCACCACCAAGTTATGGGGCCAGCTCTAGGCCTCTCACAACTTTGCCAGTTCCTGGTGTGAGCGCTTCTTCAAGCCTGGCCTCCCCGTCGTACTACCTCAGCCCACCCTCCAGCCCTCTCGTGCCATCTCCTTCATCAAGTTCAACGACCAGCGGGGTTTCACCATCAAGCTACAGATCTGTTCAGTCGTCTATTCCAGTATCGCCTCCCAGCTATGGCTCAGGTGCTTCTTCTGTTCCCGTACTGCCAAGCAGCACAACGGTCATTTCAGTGCCACAGCCTTCAAGCTATGGAGTCAACGCCACTTCGGGCATTTCTGCGCTCAGCTCCACTGGAGTTGCTGCATCCACCTCTTCACTGGTCACATCAGTGTCTCAGCTTCCGAGCTATGGAGTCAACGCCAGCTCTGCGACGTCTTTGCCCAGTACTGTCGGCCCAATTCTGCCCAGCTACGGCTCCAACTCATCAACTGAGGCACCAGCGACCTACACTGGGACATTGACATTCAGTTCTGGACAAGTAACATATTCGCTGCCACAATACACAACACCAGTTACTCCTTCTGGGCCAACATATTCGGGAGGCAACGTCACGAGCGTTATCCCACAACCAGTGCCTTCTTTGAGCAATGGCTCATACACCGGACCTGGCTTCACTGCGCAGACTTCGACTCTGCTGAGCAGCCGCCCTGCACCAACCTATCCCAGCTACAATGGAAGTGTTGTTGCTCCTCCTCCAGCGTATCCCAGCTCGATTCTGCCTCCACCATACGGCATCACTCCATCGGCCTCAACTCGCCAGATATCTGCCCCGGGATACCCTTCGGCAGCGACATCTGGACCTCACGTGCCGGATGTCCGTACAACGGTTGTTTCCGCTAGGGTTGGTGCTTCTCCTTACACGTCGGTGTTCACAGTGATACCAACGATTCCAACCAGCGCTCAGCCAGTGGTGTACACATCAATTATATCGAATGGACCAGGTGGATCTCCTGTGACCTCAGTCCTTACGGCCACTGGAGGTGAAGCGGGGTCATCCTCTCTGGCGGTTGGCACACCGGTCCCAGTAGAGTATACGACAGTGATCCAGTCTGGTTCCAGAGGAGTTCCCTACACGTCAGTCTACACGTCTACACCTGAGCTACCGCCCGCATACCAAGCCAGCTCTGCCGTCGCTGGCACCGGCGCCTCAATTTCTGGCTCAGCACCAGCAACAGTCACAGAGGCACCACCAGTCTCTGGAGGCAGCAGCGCGATTGTTTACACTTCTGTTGCAACGTACGAGTCGAATGGTCAGGCCTACACGACAGTTGCGACATTGACGTCTCAAGCTCCGCCAGCGTATCAGTCTTCAGCAGTTGAGATTACATCTGATCTCCCGGTGGTGACTCCCACGGCTACCGTGCCGCCGGCAAGTGGCTACACGGTTGTGGTTGGTCATGGTCCATCAACTTACATGACCACTGTGATCCCTTACGGCTCGCCATCGGAGTCTGCCACCAGCCCGGAGTCATACACTGTCATTGTGCCAGGCTCGACGGGGACGCTGACGACGGCTGTGCCGGCGTACAGTGTCAGCTCTGCGGTAACGGAGACATATCCCGCCTCGGGTTACACGACGATTGTCTTCCCAGGATATGGATCCAGCACGTCGATTACCACCGTGATTCCGGTGACAGGGTACACGACGAGCCAGCAAACTTCAGCATCGTCGCCTGTGTACACGCTCCCAAGCGGTGTGTCGCCGCCGGGTCCAGGATACACTGCCACGGTCATCATTCCAGGGTCGACTACAATTGCCGTTACTCCAGTGAGCAGCACAGCAAACGCAGGCCAGGGGGCCAACGGCACTGCCACTCTGAGCACTGTGCCGGCCAGTTACACGGGACAGGCGGGCAAACATGCCGTGGCAACGTTGACCATGATGCTGGGGCTAGCCCTTGTCTTTGTCGCTGCCTGAGCAAGACGACAGTGAGTAAAGATGTGATCGGACAGAGACGTTCAGAGTTTATTATGCATGCGGTTCGAAGAGTCGGTCAATTGAAATGGATGAAGCATTTGATAATGCAGCACAAGTTATGAAGGGAGCTTCACGGCAGGACAAGATGTTTTTGTATGACATATTCAAAGCATGTACATTAGCCTTTGCTTTTTGCCTGAGCAGGCATAATAATGAAAAAGTCACGGCATAACATTTAATGCAAGGTCGGAGCGCATTACTAAACGTTCTGTGCGTAACGGGCAGGTGAAAATGTCTTGCTGCAGGTGACCATGGACATGGGAGTCGTGCTGATAAATTCCAATGACTAGTTACGGGCGAGTGCAGCGGGCGGGAAAGGCGTGACCGCACCAGTGCAAGTAGAGGTACAGTGTATTACAGGGCAAAAAGGGGGTTCACATGAGTCACCTGCTGAGTTGGCACGAGGTACTTGACGTTGGTAGAGCGCGATAGGAGTAGGATAATGGCTCAGTGGTTGCCGCGTTCCTTGACCGAAGGCCGCACCGGATGCGGCGACACTGGCCAGGCCGAGAGATGTGCGGTCTTTTTTTCCTGTCTCTGTGCTCTTTCCGCAGGCGGATGCCCCTGCGCGTGCGAATTTCGGGCGACACGAGAGTTTGCTGGTGTGATGAGGATTTTTCTTTTCCGTCTCTTCTCAACCAAAGGATGACGGCACCTGCCGGCAGAACTTGTGCCAGGTAATAATTCATGGTGACGGAATCAGACCGCAGAGAAGGAACGAAAAAACCCATCTATTACAATACATGGCAAAGCCGAACAGGGATGCCGAACACCAAGCAGCTTTGGATCTAGGCGGGGCGGAATATTCTACCGCACAAGCCAGAAGGTTTTTTTTTGGCCTTTCCAACGTTTTGCCCTAGAAAGCACCAAGGGACTGGGGCTCACCAATCGCATTTCGGGTGCAGCTGACTCGAGGACAACGCGAGCTAGCGGCAGATCCACACCGGGTTCGAGCTCAAAGAGAGAGAAAAAAAAAAGCGCGACCGCGTGGTATTTACCGGAACTAGTCGTTGGGGAGTATCCTTTGTCATGGCATCAGAGACCTAAAGTGGGCCAGCTAAGAGCACAGACTCTTGGGCCCAAGGACACAACCGTCATGACACTCATGACGTCGCAATGCACAAGAGCCGCAGCGGAATCCTGGAAAAGAGAAGAAACAAGCAAGAGTGCGACTGGGAAAACAGAGGGAGGAGAAAGCGAAAAGATACAGGGAAGAGGCATCCCTCAGGATTGGTCTCCAAAACGCTCGGCCCCGAGCGTGCGATTGGGGCATTGCGTGAGGGCTTTTTCTTGGTGGTCGCAGGCGCCGGGCTGACTGCGAACAAAGACTCAAAGGGAGGCTGCCGTTGACAAGCAATCCAACTAGAGGGAGACTGTGCCGTGGGTCAAAGATTGCACAAAATGACGCCGGCAAGGGCCAGCATGCTCTGGGGCACCACGCCAAGCGGCAAGCCACGTCGATACGCCCAAAACTCTCTCGACTGCTTTCTCTGTGGTCTCGGGCGCCGCGCTCCGGCCATGCGGCGCTTGGCTTGTCTCTCTCTCTCCTTTGCCCGTTCGATCTCAATCTCTGTCGATGCGAGTGACCAGGGCCCGCGCTTTGCGCAAACGCCTAGGCCAATGCTCGGCCCTGCTCGTCCTGTCATTCGCATCATGGGTGGTGGGCGCACTCCCAAGGCAAGCCCAGCAGGCTAGCAGCCTAGCAAGCCCATTGGCCCTGCTTATGGGCCCTCTAGAGCGCACGCCAGAGGTGACGCACTGACAAAGCGGCGAGCGACTACGCCTGCAGGCTTTCCCGCTTAGCGCCTCCATGCTTCTGCTCTGTTTTCTGCCCGGCCATGTCTTTATAAAGTTGAGCCGCCGTAATCGCCGTCGAACTGTGTAGCTTTTTTTTCTACTTTGGCTGTTGTTCTCTAGATTGACCTGTGGCCTACGACAAAGCTATAGACAAGCTGTTGATGTGACGTTACCTTTGACTTTGGCCCTCTGCATACACTCCACCACCACCTCACCCATGTCTCAAAGCCCTCCAGCAGATTATGGGGCTGCTGACGATGGCCGCAAGCGAGTTGCAAAGGCCTGTGACCGTTGCAGGTTGAAGAAGATCAAGGTGGGTTTTGCATTTCCACTGATGTGCTTTGCCGCCATCTCTCTCTCTCGGTGTGTGTGAGTGTGTGTGAGAATTGAGCGCTGACGTTGGAATTCGATAGTGTGACGGCAAAGTCCCTTGCTCACGCTGCACCGCAGAATCGTCAATCTGCAAGTTTGGCGAGCGTAAGAAGTCGGTTGAGCGCCGAGTCCCCCCAGGGTAAGCTTCTTCAAAGTACTGCTTTCAGGCCCAAGGTTCTGATGTTTGCCACCTCAGCTATGTTGAGTATCTCGAAGATTCGCACAAGACTTTTGTCGAGGCTATCAAGACTCTCTGGAGAGAACAGCAGCTCATCAATGGCCAAGACCGACGTAGCTCAACAGAAATGCCCCCAGTACACGTGATTCTGGATGACCTGGGTCTCGTAAATCTGTCCAACCGGTCCCCTGCAATCTCCAACAGTGAACTCAGTCGTGCAATGGACGACCCTGAGGATATCCGTGCCCACTTTGAGGCCGAACAGAGTGCTTCACAGTCCAAAGCCTCGTCAAACTCGTCGGGCTCGCCCATGGTCATGCACGCACCAAACATGTCTCTGCAACAGGACGATGGCGGCCGCAAGTCGAGTGAACACATCTCCCCGCGCTCTTCCATAGCAGCCCAGAAGAACATAATGAGAGGGCCAGATGGGTCTTCGATAGGATTTGGCCAGCCAGTTACCAGCCTTGACACCCTGGCAACATTTGGAGGCCCTGCCTCGATGGGCTTTCCCCGCTCCACCGCACAGGCCCTGCCAACCCCGCAACCTTCGGCGGGGATGGAGGACAGCCTGTGGAACGACTACTCATACTTTGGAAACCCCAACTTTGACGACTTTGACATGGCAAACGACTCGTTTGACCTGGGTGACGCTGCCGATTCTCTGCAGCAAAGGATGGACTACCACCAGGACGTGGCCATGTCTCTTTCCGATACCAACAGCGAAATGCGATGGATCAACTCCCCAGTCCAGTGAGTATTGATTTAATGGGTCTTTCCAAGGAAATCTCAGGCTGACTGGTATTGCTCTAGTAACGCTGCTGGCAGCACATATGGTATGGCCAGCGCATAAGCTGGCAGCCCAGCTCCTTACTTGCTCTGGCTTGAAATAGTCTTTGCTATCTTCTGCTTCTTCATCACGACGTCACGACATTACACAACGACTTTTTTTCTCTCTTCTTATTATGCGGTAACAGGGAAATTTAAAAATCTAATAGATGCCATGGCTTTGGAGTGCCCCGAATACCTACGCTTCTCCTGACTTGGGTTTTTTTTGGGAGGGGTTTACACCGGAAAGGGGAGGCAGTCAGTAAATGACCGGCTAGAATCATCTTTGGGCATGGCATGGACGGCGTCTTCTGACCTAGGAAACATTTGTAAACTAATCATGCACGTTTTGAATCTTGAATTATCATCAACAACATTACATTGTGTGCCCTTGGTCGACATGACACGTGACATGGTCTTTGCCACACCTCTTTCCTCTCAATACACTGTCTTCCCTGCATGCATTGATCTGCAATCCTCGACACAGAGTTCTTGGCCCAACATTCGATCGGCCAAAAAACCAACATGCCCTTCCACCGAGGCATCTGAATTTGTAGTAGTAAAGATCAATACGTCCAGCCCATCAGCGTCGAGACTGATATCAACCCGGGGATTGCTGATCACATAATCTTGGTCAGCAAATTTGTCGCTCACTCCCAGAGTGTCCTTAGCCGCCTCTCTTTGGGCCGGTCACGAGAATGGCCTCTGCTCACAAGCAAAAAGCAGCAACTGGGCGCCACCATTATACATTGATTTCGGAGGGCCACGTTGCGAGAGCCAAATCTCCGCCCTCTGACACGGGCAAAAACGAGAGACAAGCCATCTGCCAGAATGCTGATTCGCGCGATTTCCTCCAGAGTGCAACAAGCCTCGTTCTGAACGGCCTAAGGGTGGCCGGCTGGCACAAATGCTCAGCCCGCCGATTTTCCTCCCCCAAAGCCACAAAAGACGCCTCTTGCGGCTTGACTTTGAACCAAGCCTAATGGTCCATTCATGACCGCCCAAGGACGGCAGCATGTCTCCAATTTTGTCATTGCGATCTGCTTCTTGCAGACCAACATCAAGCAGCCACAAATTTGTCACTATTCCCAACAAGAAGAGAAATGGGGGGCGGCCCTTTCCCTGCGCTTCAGGAGCTTGCGGTTCAGTTGGCGCAGAGCTTGCCATCGCTAAAGCCAGGCCGTTGGGCTGGCGTCGTCCCTGTGCCTGAAGAGATGGCCCCCTAGCGCATTTGCTGGGGTCCCGCCCTTGATGTCGGACATGCAAGTCGGTCCTCGACCCTGCCGCAACGGCCTTGATTGTTGCCGTCTTTCTGCTTTCCCCCCCAGGGGAATGCTGCCATCTACCCTTCCGTATTTCTGCGGCCGGTCAACACAAGGCTCGGGTCAGCCCTAAATTTAAAATACGCCTATACTGGCGATTGAGGCTGCAAAGGAGATCGAGATGGGGCACCTCTGGTGGCGCCATGACCGCACAGGAGTTGCCCCTCGATAGCTCCAGGGTGTGTGAGATGGAGGGGACAAGGAGGGGAAGCTCCCCACCAACAGAGCACCAAAACTGCGAATTTTGGTCCAAAAGACGCCATTTGCGCTCAACTGCCATTTTCAGCCACTGCGAACCACAGTGCTCGAGCACCGGACATATCAAACGCCATCTGTTTCTCAGTGTGCCGTTCCACATAGAGCTGGCACGGCCTTGTCTGAGGCAATAAGCCCCGTTCTGCCTCAGGCGCTGATCCCGCCACCTCATTGCCATCAGCCGAGCATCAGCCATTTAGTGCCTATCGCTATCAGCCACCTCCACATACACACTCTCAAACATCAAAGTGAGGGGGGCTGATAACAAAATGTCGGCGCCCTCTTCCTCTTCGTCGTCCGCTCTGCCCAACATATTGCCGCTCGGCGCGCTGATCCAGTCCTTTCCTGTTGGCGCCAAGAACCACAACATTGTGCTCAACTTTGACACGCCCGAGCAATATGCCTCGCACAATTCGCCCTACTTCGGCGAGACTATAGGCCGAGTCGCAAACCGTATCTCTGGCGCCAGCATCAAGGCGCTCAATGGGCGTGACTATCCCCTTGCTGCCAACAACGGTCCAAACACGCTGCATGGCGGCCTCCGTGGCTGGGGAAAGCGCGAATGGACACGAGCTCCCACGCCAGTGCAGCGGTCAGACGCAGACGGCAACCCCCGAAATGCAGACGTCTATACCCTCAGGAGTGAGGACGGGGAAGAAGGATTTCCAGGGGCGGTGGAGTGTCGCACGTATTACATTGCGCGACGAGAGCTCGTTGACGGGCGCGACACGACAATACTCGAGGTCGAGTACGAAGTGCAACTGCTCGAAAGCGACAGCCCAAAAGACACGGTTGTGGCCGTGACGAATCACTCGTACTTCAACGTCACGTCAGGCCCTGACGTCCGAGGCACTCGCTGCTCCTTGGGGAGTGGCAGTCTCCATCTCGTCGTGGACAAGGTGCAGATACCCACGGGCGAAATTGCGCCTTTTCCAGGACTTCCACACACAGCGGGCCAAGAGTTTGCTTTTGACGCTGACGGGCCGCGTGTAGATCATTGCATGGTCATGGCAGATGATGCGCAAAGCCCAGCCAATGTGCCATTGGACACGCGTGGGCGCCCACTGAAAGAGCAGGTGCGCTTCACCGCTCCTGATGGTGACACAGGTATCACCTTGGTGGTAAGCAGCACAGAGCCGGCCTTTCAGCTGTACACTGGTGACGGCATCGACATTCCAGCCGTCGGCAGCGTGCCTGCCCGAAAGAGCAGAGCTGGCATTGCGCTTGAGCCGTCACGCTTCGTCAATGCAGTCAATGGCAAAAGCAGCGATGGCACAAGCTGGAGGAATCAAGTCCTGCTGAAGCCTGGCCATGTGTATGGGTCTCGGATCCGCTACACAGCTTGGGCAGAGTGAAGGGGGAAAAATTACATTCTGGAAGCTACACCATATATAGACTGCATACTGATATTAGACATACAATCGACTTTTGGACATGAATCATTTTCTCCTGTTGGAACGTTTATTTCATACAGCGGCCGCCTGTCGCCCGTCCAAAGAGGACACGCTGCTGTAAATTTTGTGGCGTTTTATTTGGCGAAAAGGAAACAAGAGTTGCCGTCTGGGCATTCGCTCAGCTTACAACCCCCCCCATTGCTTCTACGGTATTGGTTGCGTGACCATGGCTCGTCTGTCCACATTGTGCCATTGGCTTGCCATTCCTCCAGTGAGCCCGAATTATGTTGGATTCCAGGATGTGAGCAGTAGTAGCAGCAGCAGCGCGTGAGCATTCCCAAAAAAGGCAGCTGCAGTCAGACTTCACTTCAACGTTGCTCCGTCTCACGCACACGCACACTTGGGAAATAACCTCATCATCCTGCCGTTGAGCGGGTATGCAATTGAAGCTGGCGGTCTGATGCTCCAAGTCTTTACACCATGAGCATACGCGGCGCACGGACCAATGCTCCTTTTGGTGTGAGTGTGCCGCTGCCACGAGTCATGGGAGGTTCTGCCGCTGGTTGCTGGGCTCATCCTTTCTCTTTTCTCTCCACCTTCCCGACTCTACTCAACCCGACAGCCTGGAATGGAGGCTGACGTCCATTGAGGGGGAAGAGAGAGAAAGTTTCGCACTTGTGAAAAAGTTTTCCAGTTGTTGCAGATATTCAAAAGCAGCGACAAGCTCAACCATGAGCCATCCGTCATACAATGGGCCAGCATGAGCTATAGCCCATCCAACATGGTACGCCCGCAATCGAGACGTCTCGAAGCAAAGCGGCAGCTGAGCCCGGCAAAGAAGATTATACCGAGACGCTGCAATGCCGCAAATACACTCCGAGGGTGATGGATGTGTGGGCATCGACACTAGACATGCACGAGTCGTCTTTGATTACCTAATTCCGACTTTTTGCAAAAATTCTCTGCGCGGCCTACTTCCGACAAGAGCGAATGCAGAAACAGGATCCCTCGGTAAATTGCAGACATCTGTCTCCACCCATTCAGTCGGTCAAATGCTTCAAAAATCAAGCTATTGACTATGCAAGCGTCCAGGGCCGTCCCGCCACTGATGTAGGCGGCGCTCTGATTGATAGACACCATGTTGTGTTCGAGCGCGTTCTAGAACTCGAGTAGCGTTGCACTGCAGTGGGGCCATTGCATCACAAAACAGTATGATTCCACGTGGCAGAGAAGCAAAGGGCGTGGTTGCGAGCACGGGTATGCGGCACCAGCCACGACTGCGGTGAAGAGGTTGGCAGTCGACGCCAGCAGCGGGAGCGACTGCGAGCCACGGGCCTCGCGTAGCCTCCATTTTCGGAAATTGCTAGAGACCAACTGGCGTTGCGGCGAAAGCAGTGACTGGAAAAAAGGTACAAATCTGAGCGGTCGAGGCTGTACGAAGAGGCGCGTCGGCTGTGGAACGCCATTGACGCACTCGTGGCGCCGAACAATAGCCGTGTAGCCGTGGAAGCGCCATGGAAGCCACTACTCTTTGCTTTTTCCCAAAGGCAGACTGCATTCTGGCCTGGCGCCAACGTATTCAGTGGCTAGCATGGCGACGTGCATTGGCTTCTGCTCGAAGCTACGCTGACAGCACCACGAGGTTACAAGCTGGCGCCGGGGGCGCATGCGCCTTGAGGCTGAGCGGATAGATTGTGTCTTACGCCTCCCATGCTGGATAACACCTTGGACATGGACAGTTCTAACCTGGCCCATTGTTTCTGGAAACTCAAACCATGCCAGCTCGAGAAGCAGCTCTTCTCCTTTGACCTGTCTTTGTTTGCACGTATGATGCAAGTGGCATGGAAAATCAAATCATTCATCTTGTACTGTGAGATAACGTTTCGGCGGACCATAACCTTCTCAATATTGGCATCCATGCACGAGGCGTCGTGTGCTGGATTCATCGCAGATGCCGTTACCACCTCCATGCTCAGGCACAGCGCCGGCTCTGCTGTAGCGGCGTGCCTGAGAAGGGTGCGCGAATCTTTATGCAAAATCCCAAGCAGTCCCATTTTATTCACCGGGAGGGATTTGGCCCTTTTGGGTAGACGTTGCTACTTGCTATAGCGGCGCGCCTGTGGCGTGTAAGCGAAAGCAGGCCCCCTCTACTTTTCCGGCAATTCTTGGCCCTTTTTTCTCGTGCATAAGATGCCCGGTCAGAGAACAATCGCACGCATAAGCACAATTGCTGCAGGTCACGGAGAATAGAGAACCAAAACATGGGCGAGAAACTGACGTTCAATAGTTTCTTCTGACATCATCACCTATGTGGACCCTCATCACCTACATGGAGCGGTGCTAATGGAAAACAAAGTTGAGCCAGACATGTTCGAGAACAGGGGGTGAAATTCCCAGCTCACTTTGGGCAGGCCGAGCCGTGGTTTGCGTCTTCCCCCTTGCTAACTTGTATCGGGCCGCCCCAATTGGCCTGTTCCATTTCTCATTTTTCCAAAAACCCTTTTTCCTTCTTCCTTTGCCCGCCGGAATCACAAGGGCTTCCGAAGAGCGAGCCTGGTCTTCCTGGACGGAATCTGACCGCTTTTCGGCTTTTGCAGGCCGAACCCCGATGACCCCTCCCTATACGTTAGTCTACCGTTGTCGTCTTCGTGGGGCACAGGAATTGCGTGCGTGCGTTGCGTGCATTGACTCTGATGACTGCATTCAAGGCACAGCCTCAGGCCAGAGGCGCATCAAATACTCGACAGGGAACCACACTACTGTTTCTGGACTAGGGCAGTATCTCTGTTCCTCCAAGGCATACGGTCTGCCAAGAACGCTACCAGGCGCATCAGATGCCTCTTCAGTCAGTCACCGAGGGCGCCCCGGCCCATGGCAATCTTGAAAATCTGCTGCCAACGGGCTACAAGCGCACAGTCGCCGCCTGGCTGGATGAGGACACTCCGTCACTCGACTATGGAGGCTTCGTCGTCGGCTCGAAACCGGTGCAGGCGCGTCTGCTGGGCAAGAGTGAGGTATGCTCTGGTTCAAGTCACGGGAGCAGAAGTTCGAAATCTGACCTCCTTTTCCAGGGAATAGTGGCGGGTATTCCTTTTGTCGACGAGGTCTTTGCCCAGCTCGACTGCCGCGTCGAATGGCACGTCAAGGAGGGCCAACGCATCACACCGGTCACACACTGTGCAACAGTGACGGGCCCTGCGCGCAAGGTGCTCCTTGGGTACGTTTGATTGTCAATTTATAGATTCATGATGGTGCTCATTCCTCTGGCTCGGCTACAGTGAACGCGTGGCCCTCAACACACTGTCACGCTGCTCTGGCATTGCCACACAATCTGCAAGCACACTGGCCCTTGTGCGCAAGGCCGGCTACAGGAACGTCCTGGCCGGCACTCGCAAGACGACACCAGGTTTCAGGCTGGTCGAAAAGTACGGCATGCTCGTCGGCGGCTGCGATGGCCACCGTCACGACCTCAGCAGCATGGTCATGCTCAAGGACAACCACATCTGGGCCTGCTCTGGCGTCGCCGCACAGAATCCCCAGGCCCAGACCGTCACGTCGGCCAACATGCAGGCTGCCGTCGATGCAGGCGGTCAAGTCGCCAGCAACGCCGCTGCAATCACTGCCGCAGTCCAGGCGGCAAAGGCAAGCGCCGGCTTTTCTGTTAAAGTTGAAGTCGAGTGCCAGAGCGAAGCAGAGGCAGAGGCCGCCGTGCGTGCAGGCGCCGACGTCGTCATGCTCGACAACTTTGCGCCCGCCGAGCTTCGACGTGCCGCCCAGAGCCTCAAAGAGCGCCTGGGGACTACCGGCTTTCTGATCGAGGTCAGCGGTGGCTTGACAGAGGCCAATGTGGCCGACTACGTGTGTGATCACGTGGATGTCATCAGCACGAGCAGCATCCACCAGGGCGTGCGGCACGTGGATTTCAGCTTGAAGGTGGTGCCGGACGGGGCAGCCCCTCAAGCCAGCGGGCAGGAGTCGAGTGCTGTTTGAGAGATTGAAATTACAAAGCGTGTATTTCTAAACTTCAGGGCAAGTTTGATGTATGCAAAATAGACATAAGGCGCAACAGCAATAGACGAGAAGAGCCACCAACATGTAACAAGAGGCATGGCAGGCATAGTTGCACAGAATCTAGAAATCTCATAAGAGAGTTATGCCAAAGTGAAAAATAGCATGTAGCGACATCAAGAAGCAAAAAAGCCTCGCCAAGTGGGAAGGGAGCCAGTTGGTGAAAAGGGGCGGCTCTCCTTTCTCTCTCTTTTGAGAAAGAAGAGAAGAAAAGCCTCTAGTTCTCTCCCCTCGAAGCATTTCGTCGCTTTGATTTGTGTTCAATCTTCCGCGCCGATATACAGAGCAGACGGCCTCTTCTCATTTCCTCTTTCGCTTCTGCTTCCCTGCTTCCTTCTTCTTATAAAAAAAAAGTAGAAAACAAGGAACAGGAAAAGAAAAAGGAGAGAGAGACAGAGACCGATTCAGGGCATGGATAACAAGCAAGCTCGCCCGGCGCTCCACCGTGCCATCCCTTTCCCCAAAGCCAAAACCTTTTCTTTCAGAGAGAGAAAGAGGCTTGACCAGGGTAGGGGGGCTCCGCGGGTGTTTTGTTTTAGGATGCAAAAAGAAAAGAAAAAGAGGAAAAGACACGCAAAGATAGACGCAAGGCAGAAAGGCGAAAAGGAAGATCACGTGGGCGGATGCCTTATGCTAGGCAGACAGAACACCATCTTTGACTGGTGAGACAAGACACAATCCTTTGGCGACGCCGGGTATATCCCGGGCTGTAGTCAGAGGAAGGAGAGAGAAAAGAGGGGGTGGGAAGTTGAGGAAGAGGGCATAGGGGGTATATCTGGCTGAGAATTTCTGTCAGGGCCGGCTACAGGGACAATCAAGATCCAACCAAGTCCTCAAGGGCCGCGTGCGAAGCCAACCTTGCGTAGGCGCTGCGGCTGGCCAAACAGGTTGAGATTTGTCGTGGCAGGCGAGTCCATACCGTCCATAACGCGCTCCAGGCCAGCAAGGCCCAGTTGACCGCGTGCAAGGAGTTGTTCATCCTGAGCCGATCTGGATGGTCCACTGCTGGGCTGAGGTGCTGCTGCACCACGGATGATTCCTGAAGGCTGGAAGCTGTCCTTGGGCGTCAGCTGCGGCCGGGGTGGGCATAGGAAGATCTGGCGGTGCTCAGCGGCAACGACGAAGTCGTGCTCGAGCCTCTGTTGCGAAGAGAGTCGCTCGTCGGCATAGGCTGGTAGCTGTGCGATGCTGGTGATTGGCTCGCCAAGCGTCGAAACTTCACTCAAATGAATGGGACTGGGGCCATTGACTGTTGCTCGGCTTGGAGCCAACGTCCCATTACTGCTAGCAGCCTGGGCTGCGCGTTGCCAGTAAAGCATCAGGTTGGGGATGGCATAAACAGATTCATTGTGCCAGAAGACAATGGTCTCGTAGGGTGCGTTGGCGACTGCCACTGCTGGTCTCGAGACTGATATGCCACCTGCAACTGCATGTGAAATCTCCATCTTGCGGTTGGGAGCTTTGTCAAGGAAGACATTCTGCTTGGCCTTGCGCGTGTTAGGAGTCATAGGAGCCAGCCTCTTCTCTGCAGCCGGCAGTTGCCTTGGCGGCTCGTCCTGAACAGCAGACTCGCTTGATGATCGAAACTTTGACCCCAGGCTACCTCGAAGGGCAAAACTGGTGACACCTCCACCATACACGCCAGTCTCTGTCGATGAGATTTGTCTTGAGCCTGGTAGTTCAGGCCTGGCGCCTTCAAAGTCCCAGAGACCCCATGTGCCGTCCTGGAGAAGCGCTATTGCACATCGGCCATCAAGAGCCCACTCTGCACCAAGAATCTTCTTTCGGCTAGCTGTTGCTGTCTTGAGCGATCCTGCTTGGGATGAAGCGAAAGAAACGTAGAATGTGCCTGTCCAATTAGCCCACCGAGCCAGCTCGTGCTGCGTACCGCCCGTTGGAGATGTCTTCGGCACAAACTTGAGAGTACAGATGCGAACAAGACCCTCAACATCTGCAGCAAGAAGTTGTTTGTGTCGATAGAAGTGTCTCGCAGCAGGGTTGAAAGAGAGAGAAGTCAAGGGCGCGGCAAGAGGATACGTCTGTCGCCTAGGTTTGCCAAATCTGTATCCAGTCTTGACCCTTTCAAAAGATACTGCAGCAACCGAGAGCGCTGCGACTGGTTCAGACACATGCCATGCAATGAGAAAGTCCCACTCGTCGTCTTGATGTGGGGCTTGGCTTCCTAGCTGGTACCCATTGCTGTTGTATGCTGCAGGACTGTGGCTTGTGAATGACAGAGATACACCTCCCGGTGTACTATAAGCATTGTCGTCTGAGAATACAACCACCTCTTGACTTGCCTGTTGACGTTCGCTGTTTGTTGGCTGGTTCGGTATGGACAATAGGCGCACAGAGCCGTCTGCACATACCGCTGCAACCACAATCTTGTCCTCGCAGTACGCCAGAGCATAGTGTGGTTCTGATATTCTGTCGAGCTCAATCAATGGCGCGACTGACAGATGAAGCGGCGTCACATCCATCTCTATTGTCGTGTGTGCAGTCACGCTTGCTGGCGCATCTTCTTCTGCCTGCTCCTCCTTGTTTGAGCTTATATTCTGGTCCTGCATTCGCGCTGCAGGCAGAGCCTCATCTGAATCGATCATCATTACATTGTCGTCATCCAGCAGTGTTCCATTCCGCCTGCTAGTGGTGCCATTTGCATCTCTGGCCTTGAGTGGTTGTCCACCTCGCCATACCACTGATATGCCGGCGTTGTGGGCATACAGGACCACATTTGACCCATTTGGTGCTTCGAGAGGGTACGTGCAGGTCGAGTGTATCCGATCTGGGAGCTCATATCTAAGAATTGGCTTTAGCATTAGGTTCATAGTCTGGTGGAAAGGTGCAGTACGTGAGAATGGTCGCGTCGTGCTGTTTGCTCTTGTGCGGTAATGGGTAAGACATAGCGGATGACCCAAGGTATTCAGGATACGTTGAGCATACCTTGACCTAGCACAAGCTTTGTGAGGGTGTGAAGACAGCTGCAAAATTTGCGAAATGGTGTCAAAGGTTGGCTGTAGTGACTTCAATAGACGCTGGAGCTTCCTCCACTTTTCCGCAAAGGGGACGCGACTTTTCTTGGCCGCACGCGTCACAAGACCAATTGATCGAATACAAGACCATCCTCGGCAGCGACGAACGGCACCGCAAAATCATGTGCTTTAATTCGTCTCCTTAAAATGTAATGTAACATGGTTCAGGTTTCAAAACTTGGTCATCGTCCTCCTGTCGGTCTGGAGCATCTTCAGAGAACATGTCAAGCAGAGCAACCACTCTCACCTGACCAGTACACAAGATGCATCTTTGTGCAAGATACAGAGAATGGCGTCGAAGAAGAACTCCTCTATAGAGGATCTTGTCTAGTCTGGACACAAGGCTGCAGGGTGAAGCGCATCTTCAGGTTTCCGCAAGAGGAAGAGCACGTTGACCATGCCACCTTGACCTGGTTTCGAGCAACAGATCAGCAGTCTCAGCTGAGCCAGAATGATGCGGCAAAGATGCAAGATCACGACGATGGTGGAGAAAGTCAGGATCCACGTGAGCGTGCGCTTGTTGTCTTGCTGGGCCGTCGAGCTCACATCTACTTCTCCCACGGTGCCAGCTATACAACGAGCGTTCCATTCGACGTCGAGAAGATCTTGCCAACCCCCAGAGGCATAGTCATCCAACGAAGACTAGCTGTTCCTCTCGCTGGACCTCCTACGCCTGCTCTGCCACAAGCTCCACCGAATTCCTTCTGGTCATCTCAGCTCCACCACGTCTCCCCAAATGCGTCTTACAGGGACCACGCTCGTCCACGCATTTCGGCGCCGCCTCATAGAGCGCCGTTCACAAGGCTCGAGGATTTCGTCGTTGAGCGTCGGCAACCTCCTGCGGATGAGATGCCACGTCTCTTCACTTTGACCGATCCTCTTGGAGATGTTGGCCTGATTGGTCTGTCAAACTCAGCGGATGAAGCAGACCCACGTGCTTCCATAAACACCGTCCAAGACGACTCTGACAATCTTTCTGAACATGAAGAGATGCTCTACTTCTCATCACATAATGAGCTCCCAGTCGAGTCGGCAAAGCATGACGAAAATCTGCTGATTGCTTTGACGGTGAACAAAATAAAACGTCTATACACCATATGGCAAGCGAGGTTTCCCGAGTCCAGACCAAGAACTGCATCCCGCAAAAGCCAAAAGTCCAAACTTAGTCCATCGGCTCGTTCAAGGCGACGAAGCTCTTTCGCGCCACATCTCAGTACTGGCACCGCAACGCCGATACCTAAGCCGAGGATGAAGCGTGAAAGTGGAGTCAACAAGCAGGCAGTTGTCAACCCAGACGAAGAAGACTTTGCCCAGGCTCTTGAAGCTTTAGATGGCACCGACGACGATGGAGG
Source organism: Erythroxylum mucronatum (assembly GCA_027563825.1). Taxonomy (NCBI): domain Eukaryota; kingdom Viridiplantae; phylum Streptophyta; class Magnoliopsida; order Malpighiales; family Erythroxylaceae; genus Erythroxylum; species Erythroxylum mucronatum. The sequence continues at coordinate 49,244 of JAOSBP010164898.1, forward strand.
CCTACATACGGTTGAGCAGCCCTTCGAAGGACCACGACAAAAAATGAAAACCGATCGACGGACAAGCTCCATGATGGCTCGTGCCGAACTGTCAAGTCAGGATCAAAATGCATTTACCGAGCTTGTGCGAAACCCATCTGGAACTCACGGCAGTTTTCGAGGAAATCCGAAAGCGAGCCAGTCTTTTGCAGCGCCCGATCGAACCAGCTTCGGAAGATCAAGACTTTCCGGCAGAGCATCGTTTGCAGGAGAAAACACAGGCTTGACCGACGTCGACGAGATGACACCTATAGCTGATTCAATCGGAGATGACATTGATTTGCTGGATTTGGAGGAGAGTGAATCTTATCACCCGGCCTTTGACGGCCTGGTAAAAGACATTTCTCTATCACGCATAACATCTATCCCGTTCTCAGACACATTCAGAGCAGGAATGCCTGCCTTACCAGCGCCGACGGATCAGCTAAACGTTTTTCTGGCTTCCAACCTGACGCCAAATATATCTTTCTCAGATAGAGAACAGAGCATCGCCATCAACATCTTCTACTACGATATGAAGATACTAGCAGAAGTTGAATGCAAACTGCAACGACATGCAATCTCACGACACGTGCCAAACCGTAGAGCCATGTTTTCGGCAGCTAAGAGCAAACCTCAGATTCGAACATACCAGCATGTCATTGATTCGCTTCGCCTCCATGACGGTCCTATCAGTCGCACTATATGCCTCATGCAATCGCCACAGAAAAATGACCGAGCAAATCTTGTCCTTGATACATTAAACAAATCAACCAAAGATGGCTCTTCTCGCTTCCTGTCCCTTGAGAGCAATATTCCATCAACGCTTGAGGCGCGGTTTTCAGGAGAATTTCTCAATGGCAAAGTAGAACTTGCTGCAATCGCAGACAGCCCTCCTAATATTCTCAGCGTCAGAATTAAACCGCGGAATGATCAAATTCTCAAATACATAGATGCAATTCAACGCATCTTACGCCTATCTGGATTAGACCTTGCATTTCACTCTCTATGGCTCATTTGCAAGCGAGAAATGACGAAGCTGCAGGATGCCCGGCTGAACGGAGAGTGGCAAGCATTTGTCGTCGCCCTGTTCCTTGTGGTCCTGCTTGTTGTCGGTATCAAAGATCGCACTAAGCCTCTGCAATCTTCTGATAAGCGCAAATTGCTCGAATGGTGTAGCCAATATGTCTCCAGCTTGGATAAAGGCCATGTTGCTGTCGACTGGTTGAGGCAGTCTTTGCGATCATCAAGCGCCCATACACCTGAACCTAGCTCCTTTCTGGTGTCGCTAATTGGAGCACTTCACGTTCTAGACGAAGAAGCAAGCCTTAACATCCTGTCCGAAACTGCAGGGGTTGAAGACATAAATACAGCAAATATTATCATGCGACTCTGTCAGTGGTTTCGTTGGACCACATGGATGGAAAACGACCCAGCTCAGCACAACAAATCCGACCATTACCAGCCATGTTTTATGCGACGTAGCATTCTTCAATGGATTGGCTTAGACATAGCAGCTCGCAAACGTACCGACTTGCCACTCTTCCAAGAATCGCCGGATTCTGATGACCAGACTGCATTTAAGGAGAAGCAGATTTATCTCAGAATTATGGAAGCTCTCGGCCCCTTTACACCCAGACTCTCAGCAATTACAGGGTGCTATACCCGGCTCGACGAGAATTTAGCCCCAAATCAAAGCGTCGAGGTCATGTCATCCTGTGGCATAACCACGCCTATGCTCGAGACACTCCCTGAGGCTGTAGCAAATATGCTTCGAGGCCGCATACGCCAGGCACAGTCTACTCCTAACTGGAATTGGCCGCTCAAAACACTTGACTTTGTAGGACGCCAGGATCTTACAGTCATTCTGGACAAGCGGCCAGCACTTATTGCCTGGCATGAATTTGATTCAGACAAGACGCCGCCTGACATCGAAGGCATTTGTCAAACCATTCTGAAACATTCTGAAGGGGTTACTCGGCCCGCCAACATCCGGAAAACAGTCTACTCTGATATGCGGCAGACTATGAATCTCATCTACCGCACCGACAGAAGATGGGTCGAGGTTGCTAAAATCCTCAATCCTCTCCGCGTCGCGGTCGCTGCAATTCTGCCCAAAGCTGGAAGCTCAGAGACGGAATTCCTCGAGGAGCAAAAGGCTCTGGCACAGCTGGTGTACAAACGCACAATGGCGATTCCATCTGGCTCTGCCATTCTGAATTTCAACTCGTACCAGCCACTCTTGACTGAGAAGATTGAGATTTATCCGTTCAACACTACGTGCAACATGCAGCCTTCGAACAACACGGTCAATGCAGACAAGAGCAATTTCACCGAAGAAAAGGTGTCGTGGGCGTTTTTCCATGCTGGTGTTCATGCTGGCCTCAGGATACGGCCAGATGCACCACATATCGATACGTCATGGCTGGTCCTGAACAGACCGACAGAACTCGGCAATCGCCATGCTGGCCTGTTGTTTGCTCTTGGACTGAATGGCCATCTCAAATCAATGGCAAAATGGCTGGCTTTCAAGTACTTGACACCAAAGCACAATATGACATCGATTGGCCTCTTGCTTGGCCTAGCAGCTTCCCACATGGGTACCATGGATTCTCTCGTTACTCGTCTCTTATCTGTGCACATTACCAGACTTTTGCCTCCTGGTGCAGCAGAACTCAATTTGTCGCCATTGACTCAGACAGCTGGAATTCTAGGAGTCGGCCTGTTATACCATAACTCGCAGCATCGAAGGATGAGTGAGATTATGCTGTCAGAGCTGGAGAACATCGGTGACGATGTCTCACCAGACGCCCCGGGAGCTCTCAGGGACGAAGGCTACCGCTTGGCGGCAGGCATCTCGCTTGGCTTCATCAACCTGGGCAAAGGACGGGACGCCCGCATTTTGAGAGACATGCGTCTTATCGAAAGATTGTTGGCTGTGGCTAAAGGATCTCGCAGCATTGAGCTCATTCACGTGCTCGACCAGGCGACTGCTGGTGCTACCGTAGCGATAGCATTGATCTACATGAAGTCTCACAACAAGCGGCTTGCTGAGGAAATTGGCGTGCCCATGAATGTTCAGCAATTCGATTACATCCGACCCGATATCCTACTCCTCCGCGCAGTTGCCAGCAATCTGATCATGTGGGACGACATTGCCCCACGGCTAGACTGGATCAATTCCAGAGTTCCAAACGAATATCAAGGCAACGACGCCAAAGAGACGCTGCTAAGGCTACTAGAAAATAAGCCTCTTGATAGCAGCAAGTTGCCAATCTACAATATCCTCGCCGGTCTGTGCTGGAGCATCGCTCTCAAGCATGCTGGCCTTGTTCCTGGTTCGCAGGAAGCCCTAGAGATTCTAAGCACCTATTTCGACATGATCACGCAGGTCCTTGACCGTGTTCAGCCAGGCGTTTTGACGTACGATGAACTACTAACGCGTGATGCCGTGCTGCGCTTCCAACATCTGCTTGCCCTGGCCATGGCAACCGTTGTGGCGGGTTCAGGCGATCTCGGTGTACTGCGCAGACTTAGATACCTTCATGGGACGATCCAGGCAGACCAGACATTTGGGCTACACCAGGCTGCTCATATGGCAATTGGCATTTTGTTCATGGGCCAGGGTCGATATACCCTTGGCACTTCGGACCTTGCGATTGCTTCTCTCATCTGTGCCTTTTACCCATTGTTCCCCAAGGATGTCCTAGACAATCGTGCGCACCTTCAGGCCTTGCGCCACTTGTGGATCTTTGCCGCCGAAGCTCGCTGTCTTATGTTGACCGACATGGAGGTGCGGCAGCCCGTCACAGCGCCAATCGTGGTTCACCTGAAAGATGGCACAGAGAGGCAGATGGAAGCTCCCTGCCTGGTTCCTCCACTGCATGTCATCAAGGCAGTCCATATCCAGTCTCCCGAGCACTGGCCCGTGATGCTTGACTTTGACCAGAACCCGGCGCACCTTGATGCATTCAGGCGGCACCAGACCATCGCGCTGCGGCGCAAGGACGAGATCGTCAGACAGCCCAACCCTTTTAGTGCCCACATGTGGCTCCTCAAGCACGCCGCAGAGCAGAGGCAGCTGTGGCGCAGCTCGACGGGCAGCAAGCGGCTGCTGGGCGACAACGCCTTTGACTGGATCTTTACCACTCGTGGCTTGGCCCTGGCAGGCATCAACCGCGCGCACGCTCGCCTGGGCTTGCTGGGGTCGCGCCGCGCCGACGCCCAGGATGTGCGCACCGCTGACCGCGAGTCGCTCATTCGGACGCTGAGCGACACGGCGACGGCCGAGGCCGACGATGCGCTCGTGCTCGGGGCCGACGCAGCCTCGAGCACCGACGGGCGGCGACTGGCGGGCCTGCGGCTGGTGCTCGACGCGCAGGATTATGGTGATGAAAGCTCCAAAAGGTGGCTGCGCGGCGAGTGGGTCGAGGCGCTGCGGCGGGCTGTCGCCGAGCGCCTTGTTCGAGAGATGTTAGCCCCTGATGGAGAATCAGACATAAAGCAAAGACATGACAAGGGGGACGCCATGGACACGTCGGCGTAGAAAAGCAAGGGGAAGGTGCTCTGATCAAGATTGACAAAGGGGGAACTAAGCAGACAAGGACACTGGGCTAAAAGGAGAAAAGAGGAAGAGAGAATCAGAGAGAGGCGAATCATTATCCATTGTCAAATTTCACAACTAGTTTGCTTGCGCTCATATTCTCTTCCCATATCTTTCCAGACTTGTCCTGCTTTGTAGCCACTCGTTCTGCTTCGTCCCAGTTCTCTCATGACTTGCTAGTCGCCAGCTGGGGGCGCGCCCGTCGCTCCGCCAGCATGCGCTCCCTCTCGCGCTCGCGCTCCACCTCTTCGACGTGCTCGCGCACCCACTCGACGCGGCGGCCGAGCGGGATGGCGGCGCCGCTGGTCGCGCCGCCCGTAGTGTCGTCCGACTCAAAGGCGCCTCTTACGCACTTGAGGTGCTTTGGCATGTCGGCGCAGTGGCGCACGCGGATCTCGTTGGACCGCTCGCCGTCGTCGCCAGCAACAGTGCGCCACTGTGGTTCATCTGGTCTGATACAGGGGCCCAGGTCAGAGAAGCGGGTGACGCTAAGGTATGGGCGGAACTTTGGCAGAGGCGACGGGGCAGGGCTCTTGTTGCCGCCGGCGCTGCCCGCAGAGCTCTTGCGCCGGATGCGGTCCTGGACCACTTTCAACTGGAAGAGATATTCGGTGCCGCATTCTTCGCAGCGGCGTAGAGGACGGCATTCGGCACACTGGGTTGTCAGGCGGCTGCCTATACTTGTGATGCTGACGGCGGCATTGCCTGCCACAGGGATGACAGGCTTCTTCATCTTGCCTCGCTTGTCGGCCAGCCAGCCTTCTTTGTCCTTGTTGGTGCGGTAAGGTGCTTGGGCATGCTCAATGGCACACTTTGCCAGCGACAGCAGTGGTCCAACAGGTCCAGCCGTGTGCCAGTGTTGGCAAGTGGAAAAGTAGGGCTCGTAGTTGGAACGAGTGATGAGCAAACGATTGAGTTCGGATGTAGAGAGCAATCGAGCGGGCAGGGCATGAGTTGACGAGACTCGAAGGAGCACATGGCCGTGGTGGACACGAAGTTGTGTTCGATGACGCCAGCCAATGGGAGCTCCATCAGTCCCGTCGTGAGACGTAAAGCCAAGTTCGTCAGGATCAATGGTCGGGTCGCCGTCGAATCCCTCAGCGATATCAACCCATGTCTTGGAGAGGGCTGAGGTGTGAACACCGTGAGCTGGGGATCTGAGGCGATGAGCTCGCGCCAGAAGTTGAGGGAGTGTGAAGGGGAGTTTTCGTGAAGGAGTGAGTGCGAGTCGCGGTGAGGGTAATGTTTTTGATTTGGGGCAATTAAAGACAGGAGAGGTAATGTATGAAGGTGAAAGAGTCTCTTGGCCTGGCTTGAGGCGCTTGTGATATTTGCCGCAGTTGAGACAGAATAGATGATACGGAAGTGCGTGGTCATAGACACCTCTCGTAGCACTTGGAGAAGAGGTTTTTTCAACTGCGGCATTAGATACGCCGTTGGCTGTGGTTACTCGACTCAGGCTATTTGCTGTTGTAACCGGAGCGAGGCTGTCGATTGTGATGGCATGATCAAGACTGCCGGTAGTGGTGGCACGAGTGAGACTGTTGTTACTTTGGTCGGCACTTTCTCCATTGTCCACTTCTTCTGTGTCTTCTGCGGTGTCAATGGGCATTTCAGGCGCTGCAGCATATAGAAACTCAACGCGAAGATGCTTGTTGCGGTCATCATTCAGGTCTGTAAAGTGTCTTGATGACATTGCGTCGTGAATGCTTCGACAGGTCAGCTTTAGGCACGCTGCCGATACTGCATCCGACATGTCGCCTATTCTGTCCCATAGCTTGCTTGGAATACGGTCAAGAAGCTCCTTTGACCTGGCGAACGCCTCAATCTCTTCCTCTGTCAGCGGCTCGGGAGACGGCACTCGTGGAAGGCTGGGTAGAGGTTGCGATTCGCCATTCTGTTGCCATCGTAGGCCGCGGCCACGAGAGCCTGGAGGAACAACCGTGTCATAATCTGGGAGTTGTGTAGTGTGTGAGGCGATAGAAGGTGCTATCGAAGGCGGTCGTGATGCTATATCGTGTCAATTTTGGTGTCTGTGTCTCAATATCTCAATCGTAGGATGATGCGTACTGAATGATGGCGGGGCATCTTGCGGAACGCCATGATGCGCTTCTGAGTATTGAGGCGGCAGCGAAGCCTGACCAGAGTTGTCTTGCGGCTTTCGCTTGGTGAGCTTTTTGCCCTCGCCTGAGCTTTTGAAAAGCTTCTTGAGCATTGGCGTGTAGCGCTGCTGCTGCCTGGCTGTTGCGGTGGAGGAGGTAGTTGAGGATGGATTACGAAATCAAGCCAGATGCGGAAATGGATGTCGACATCAACCTTGGGAGTATCGATTTCTTACCCAAAGCACCACTTTGAATCATTCCACAAGCTTTTTATTGGCTGACGCGTAATCACATGTCATAGATGGCTGGCTTCGTGGATTGAATGGCAGCAGACAGGCACGGAGGCGACTTTCCAATTCACTGGTTGACGGGGACAGGGTGAACTGCGTGCAGAGCGGGACCTCTGTATTTCTTAAATGCCTCAACAACTCGCGCCAGGCGGTCAGAAGCTGGATGATGGATACATTGCCAAGGCCAATGCTATAGTCTACCGGGAGATCCGGATCCAAGCATGTCCCATGAGCTTGATGACAAGCCCCATTGCCGATTGTAGCTGTCAAGCCTAGTTGGGGAGGAAAAGCAGAGCCGGTGCATCAAAGATGCCGGCTGCTTCGGGCCGCCACCGCTGAGATGGTGGTGCCTGGCTAATTCAATTTGCTGCTGCATGCTCAACCAGTTCTCGCATCACTCCATCCTTTTCGGCTAGCATGCGCAGCCAAGTCTGAATCAAGGGACCAAAGTCGTGTCTCCTCTCTTCTGCCTTCTGTCGATCGAGCTGCGCTTCTCCGTGCTCATTGGCTATTGAAGCAAGTGTGTCACTGCATTCGGCGACAAGTTGTTGCCTGAAGTTGAGCAGAGCCTCGCCGACGTCGCCAGTTTCGTCCAGCCTCGTCTTGAGCTCCAAGGCAATACCCTCATCGCCTTCGGTAAGGTCGTGCTCCTCGATAATTTGGTTAATGTCAAGGGCTGGGTCTGCGCTGTCTCGCCACCAGCCAGGGGGTTTGTCCTTGTCCAATCTCGCCTCGACCGCTTTTTGCGCCATGATCTGCTCCAGCAGGCGCGACTTGAGCCCCACGACTGGGTCTCGAACACACGCCAAGAGGTTGAAGTTGATGTCACTGGCCTCAAACTGGGCCATGCGCTGGTCAAGATCCGATATTACAAATGAAAGCCAGTCGTCGGCGTGCCGCCCTCTGTTGCTGGGCAATACCCCGAGTTTGACGGGCTGTCTCTCAAGTCCGTCCATCTTCCAGACTTCGTCTCCTATTGGTACGAACGCAATGAAGTGGAATGCATTGTCCTCATCCAGAAAATCTTCATCAACGACTTGAGACTGTGTTTTCTTCTTGTTCTGCTTGCTTGACTTTGGTCCGGTAGACTTTGGCGATGGGGTGCCCGTCTTCTTGGGCCGTTTGCTTCGGTCATCATATCGATTTGAAAGTGCCAAATCGATGTTGAGCATGTCCGTCTTGCGTGCAAATGAATTGTGAATCGTCTTGACAAACTCGAAACTTCCAATGGCATCACCCCGTAAAGCAGGCGTGAAATCCTGTGTATAGTCTTTGAATTGCTGTAGATGCTCACCCAGGTGTGCATCCTGGATGTTGTTCACAATGTTTAATAGTGATACGGTGGCGCAAGCTTGATCGTGAGTCTGGTTTGCAAACCACACGTGATCAGGACACGATGCTTCTTGCTTGGTTGCGTCGTCTGCGTGGTATTTGAATAGAAAGATAAGACCATAGATGGGGCGCGGAATAAAGGCCATCATATCCTCGTCCAGCGAGAAGACCTCTCGCACTCGAATTCCGCGGACGCCAAACTGCTCGAGCATGACAGAAAAGTAGGCTGGGTCCGAGTCGATTTCGCAGAAGCCCTGCCACGAAGAGGTCTCGGCAGGAGTGGCAGCAGATAGAGCCTTTTCGGTAGCTTCAGCATCGTTGCTCTTGGTTTGTCCGTCATTCAGACGTCGTTTCTTTAAAGGCGAAGACATTTGGAATTGGAGACCAGACTGTCGATAGGTGTTACTCGATGCAAACGACGGTTTAGGGCATGCACCAACTAGAGGAAAGTAATTCTTAAAAATTTACACTTGATGTCAATAGCGCAAGACACTTTTATCCCAAATCAGACATACAATACGAGTTTAATCCAAGTGTAAGGAGACTTCTATCCAATATCAAAAGCAGCAATAGGCAAGGCTGGACTGGCTGCCAAGACTTGGTGGAGCTTGTCAAGTCGCGTCTCCCAGAAACACGTCAAGCGCCGACTTATTTGCATACCAAGTCACTCTTGTTTAGAGGTTACTGAGGCATCGACAGACTTTAATCCTGGCCTCCGCCTGCACTTCGATCTGCGCTTGACGTCAATTGTCTCTGAATCCTCATATGTCGTCTCGATAGCTGGCGCTGGCACGCGCCCTGCACCAGGGCAATGAAAGGCACTCCACGCCTCCGTTCTTCATTCCCCCAGACTCCTCCTCCTCCTAGCTCTCTTCCTCGACACAGAAACAATGCCTTATCATCCTCCTCGGGCCGAAATGAAAGCCCGAAACTTCCAGACGTCAACACGCTTCAGCCCACCAAAGCAGCTCAAGACGCTCCATGGATACCCTTCGAAGTGATAGACGCCCCGTCACAGCGTTTCTATGCTTTTGGAATATGGGGCTGCTTGCTGGCCTATCGCCTATACGACTGGTACGCCCTGAGCGTTGACGAGGCGGAATCTCTTCTTCTTTTCCTCAAATGGACCTTTTTTGATGGACTCTTCCTATTTGGCCTTCCCACATTTCATATACCCTGGCTAGAGTGGAGTTTTCCAACTATTGTAACATGGTTCTGCATACACACCCTCTTCAACGCAATGTTGATGTTCAGAGTCGGCCTTCCACTTGGCTCGCTCGTCACTGGCATCTTTGGCTGGTGGTCTTCAGGCACCGAATATGCCATCTCAGAAACCTCTGTCAAGATTTCAAACATTCTCAACGACCACAAGCTCATCCTTGGTCGTCAGATCATCAACATTCTCCCAGAAGGCTCGGCTTTGATAAATCCCACCAAACTTCCTTTGTGTTTGGGCGAGGGTTCGCCATCTGTTAGACTGCCAATCCAGATCAATCAGACGATACCGGTGTCAATTGAGCTCATCCGCTTCGACCTAGAGACCGACGCGAGAGATATTGTCATGATTGGTTCCAGGGAGGTCTCCAAGCTCCGAAAGGAAGCACTCAAGCACGCCGGAAAAGACACTTCGCAGCCCTTGCTGTTACAATACACGGTCAAGAAGCCGGGTCTCTACAGACTTGGCAAAGTGTTGGATGAGACGAAGCTGGAAGTTTCTCATCCAAAGTCAGAGGCCTTCATCGTGCAGTGTCCAGCCGCCACAATCGGCCATGGCGGCAAGATGCGATGCAGGGGAGAGCTTTCTAACATTGCCATGGACGTCAGAGGGACGCCACCTCTGACTGTCAAGTATACCAAGACAGTCAACGAGCACGCACGCGAGGTGAATTATCAGGGCATTCAACCTGTGGATTTTGTCTCGCCGCTGGTTCGCCACAAGACAATTGACTCGCTCATCCTTGCGACGGACGACGACTTTGCTTGGGCACAGGCTCGCAAGATCACAGTGCCTCTCAACGAGACACTGGCTGACTCTGGAGACTGGATGTTCTCCATTGACGAGGTCACGGATGCTTTTGGCAATCTCGTGTCATACTCGACCAGCGAAGATCAGTACGAACGCTCTCGCCAAAAGGCCGAGGCGCTCGAGGACTACTTCTACGTCTTTGACCGACCCCGTGCTGCCCTGAGCGACCGTGTGCGAGGTCCAGTCAAGGTCGCCAAAGGAGAGCAGCCGGAGTTGCCAGTCAAGATCTTTCCAGGCAGCAAGAAGGAGCCGAAAGACCAAGTATATGACATTTCTTACCTCTTCACCCCAGCGGATGAAGTTTCGGCAAACGGCGAGCACAGCCCAAATGCTCAAGCGTTCTATGCGTCAATAACCACAACCTCGCCCAAACCTCGCCTCAAATCTCCTGGACTCTACTCGCTGGTCAGCGTTTCGTCAAATTCCTGTCAAGGCGAGGTCATTGAGCCCTCGACATTCCAGATTGTCCATCCTCCAGAGCCATCGGTTGAGATTAGCGCCGAGGAGATCTACGACAAGTGTGCTGGTCGCCCCATTGGTTTGCGGGTCGACTTTGACTTTAGCGGAACGCCGCCCTTTACAGTTGGGTATGAGACTTCCAAGAACGGTCGGAAGGGCGTCAAGCGCGATGAAAAGAAGTTTGACGGTCTCCGTGGCCAGATGATCTTGAAGCCAGAAGATGCAGGACGTTGGCAGTACCAACTCACAGAACTCAGCGATCAAGTTTACCGGGGACAAAATCTCAGGCCCAAGAATTTGAAACTGGAGCAGAATGTCAAGCCGTCCGTCTCGGCCAGATTCACGAACCCGGCACCCGTACACGGCGCCTGTCTGGACGATCCCGTTTCGTTCCAGGTCCAAATGTTTGGTGAGGGTCCTTGGACCCTCGAGTATGAGCTTGTTCATGGCAGCAAGCGACGCAAGTTCAAGGTTGAGAACATCGAAGACCCGAGCTTTACTATTGAAACGGATCCACTTGTTGATGGCGGAGAGTACTCTTTGATTCTGGTTGGCGTCTCCGACCAGCAGAATTGTCGTGAAGCACTGCAACAGGACACCAAAGTGACTGTGCGATCGCAGAGACCAAAGGCCGCATTTGGCCCAATTGAAGGCCGCAGATCAGTCAAGACTCTGCAATCCAAGCGCATCGAACTCCCAGTCCGTCTTTCTGGCGAGGGCCCGTGGACTGTAGAGTACAGCTTTACCAACCCAGACATATCAGCCACAGAGACCAAGCAGGTCAGCCTGAAACATGCCAACGATGTGATTCCAGTCCAGAAAAAAGGCAAGTACGAGCTGCTGTCTGTGCGTGACGCAAAATGCCCAGGCTCTCCGGACAAGATGAGCTCGGCCAATTCCTTTGAAGTCGACTGGATTGCCCGGCCTTCCATCAGCATGCCAGAAGGTCCACTGCAGGAGGACAAAGGCAACAACCATTTTGTGCGGAACGAGGTCTGCGAAGGCGACGACGATGCCATTGACGTGATCTTCCGCGGCCAACCTCCATACGAAATAGCGTATGTTGAAACGCTTCAACCTGAGCATGGATCACGCATCGTCCGCCCCAAAGAGGTGCAGACAGTCCCTATCAATACGGCACAGATCAAGCTCGACACTTCTAGGTCAGGGTTATACACATATGAGTTCACAGAGCTTGGCGACTACAATTACGATCACGATTCCAAAAAGCACCAGCCATACGTGATTGAGCAGCGCGTCAATGGAAGACCAACTGCGTCCTTTAACTCTCCTGGCAAAGTCTACTCGTTCTGCACAAATGACAATCTACTGGCTGAGCAAGCTCTTGCAACGTCAGCGAGCGACGCAAGCGAAACGATTCCCATCACACTTACTGGAAAGCCACCATTTGTCATTGACCTTGAAATCAAGCACCACGGTCGTACATCGAGACCCACGCCTCTCTCCATTCCCAATATTGCATCTCACACTCATAATCTCGCCATTCCTCGCCGCCTGCTCCAGACAGGCAACTCGTTCATCTCGATACGCCGTGTGCGCGACTCTCAAGGTTGTGAGCGATTGCTGGATACTACCTCATCTCCACGGGTCCAGCTTTCAGTTCACGACTCTCCCTCCATTTTGTCTTCTGAACCTGAGCGGTCTCACTACTGCGTCGGTGAACGCGTTTCCTTTGCATTGAGCGGCATTGCACCTTTCAGCGTCTTTTACGAGTTCGAAGGCAAGGAGCGCAAGGCAAACAGCCCTCAGCCTCTCTTCAGGCGCCTGGCCGAGCTTCCTGGAAACTTTACCGTTACGGGCATCCAAGATTCGGCCAGCGCGTGCAAGGCACCCGTCAGCATCACCAAGATAATCCACTCGATGCCACGCGTCGAGGTCTCGCACGGCAAGGAGAGCCGGGTCGACATCCATGCTGGTGGCGAGGCCGACATCTCGTTCGACTTTTTCGGCGTGCCTCCCTTTGAGTTTACATATACGCGCTCTGAGAACGCCGACGGTAAGAAGGGCGGCCGCCACAACGCAGCCACGATCCTGGAGACGCGCACGCTTGAGAGCCGGGAGCGCAACCTGAAGGTCAAGGCGAGCGAAGCCGGCACGTACGAGGTTGTAGCCATCCGGGACCGGTACTGCAGCTTTGCACGGCCGGGCTTTGAGGGCGAGCTGGGCAAGTTCAGAGGCTTGTTGACATGATGACTGCACTGGATAGCATTACTGGTTTTTCTATTTGAGCAAAATACAACTTCCCTTTTTCTTCTTGTCCTTTTGGTCGTGGTTTCTGGCGTGACTGGTCTCAAGGCGTCAAAATGGTTGCCTCTTTGTCATACTGTCGTCCCATATAGGCTCCTGCTCTCTCTTTGGCATCTTGTCGGTCTTGCTGTCCTGCAAAAGGCAGACGACTCTTTCAGAAGTATTTCTCTTGAGGCTGTCTACGCCTATTTGGCGGGCCCCTTCCACTGCACTTCCAAGAACCTTCACATAACTCGTAGCCCTTTTGCTCTTCGTTCCCTATTTCTTCATATCTCTCTCTTCACGCACCACATTCAAAACATCTTACTTGCATCGCTTCTCCACTAGCGCCGCCCCGCTCTCCTCGTACTCCTTCTTGCTGATCCACATCTGGTGGAAGCTGCCCAGACTCGCTAGAATGCTGCCACCGATCCAGGCGCCAAACTTGCGCTCGACGACCATGCCGGGCGCGACGAAGCGGATGCGGGACCCGGAATATTGCAGGCCCAGCTCGTGGCTCAGGCGATCCGTCATGCCGTAAATCAAAGACGAACCGCCGGTGACAACAACATTTTGCAGCAGCAGGGGCCGCAGGTCGACATCGGCAGCGCCTAGTGCTGATGCCAGCAGAGATGGCAGCGTGTCCTGCTTTTGGATCGGTGCTGCCGTAGGGTCAACTGATGCCTTTTCGTCAAACATGCCTTCGACAGCGCGGTACCGCTCGCTGCCAAATACGTTGTTGTAGCCGTCAGGAAACTCAAACGGCTTGCCAATGTCGTTGGTCTTCAGGTACTCGACGCTGTTGGCAAGCGACGCACCGTTCTGGGTGCGCGCCGGGTTCCACACCTGGACGCACGTCTCTTTGAACTCTGTGAGGACGCGCTCTTCCTGCAGGCGCCGGAACGTGTCATTTGGCGGCGTCGCGAATGATCGGAATGTCGCCTTGGCCGCTTCACCAGCGTCCACTTGCTGTTTCGCAGAGACCATGTAGTGGGGTGTGAGGGGGATGGGAGGCTGTGCGGCGTTGAAGAGCAGCCGCAACTGCTCTGAAACCCAATTGCCGGCCAGGGCTGACTTGTGGGTTGATTTTTTGAGTAGCAGGCCATCGTGAACACATGAAACTGAAGTTGTAGAAGCGCCAATGTCGACGACAAGCGCAGATGGCCGCCCTGAGGCGAATGAGGCCATGACTGGTGATCGTGTGAGGTAGAATGCCGGAGCTCCCCAGCCTTCAATGGCTAGTTCAATAGACTTCTCCCTGTTCTTGGTGCTGTTCCAGCCAGGTTCAGTCATGAGCAGCGGCTTCTCCGACAGAGGGGCCTCGTTGTTCTCGACATCGTCCATGTCCACGTCCTCTCCCTCTGCCGGTGGGTCATTGAGGCCATTTCGCAGTGCGCTCGTCTGTTTAGGTCCTGTAAGACGTGATGTGATGGCGTACTCCCACAGCTTTGAGGCAGTATCCCAGTCGCTGACTGTAGAGTCGCTTGCCATGGGATTGCGGATATCCAGGCCAGGCAGCGGGCTGTTGATCGCGTTGTCGTCAAACAGCAGCGCCTTGTCGTCTGCCAAATGCCCGTAGGAGCTGGGAATCACTGATTTGGGCACGTCCTCACCCGCGAACCCTGCGCGCACCGCCGAGTAGCCTGGGTCGAGGACGATTGCGCCAATCTCGTCGGCGCCGTACTCGGCCTGCAGCGGCGGCACCGACATTGTGAATGATGTTTCGAGGAGAAATGGGGTACGGGATGTGGGTGGGTGTTGTAGGTATCTTGGAAGGAACGCCGACTATCTCATAGCGCGACAACCAGCAAGAGGGATTCCAATCAGTAGTGACAATCTCCTCAAAGTAAGAAGTGCAACAGAGACTAACAGAAAGCGCAAAACTTCTGGAGCTCCAAAAGACGCGGTCGCGGTGGTGCCGCAACTGACACTTTCTTGGCATCAACCTCGCGTCTTGGTATATAGGCATAACGTGACCACGTTCCACATGATTATATACATATAGCTTATGATTCCTCAAGATCCGCCGTCCATCCGACTCGGATGTGCGCCCCACTTGAGAATGGCCATCTGGTATGAAATCAAGCGCATGTACTCGCAGGACACGATCGACACTCGCTTGACAAACTCGGCAAAAGCCCCTATTCAGCAGTCTGCGGCAGCCCATGGAGTAGACCCGTCCAAGCCAGCAGTGCCTGGCTCACAGCAGAATGGCAGTGTCCCAAGAAGAGATGTGCAGGCAACGGCACACCCTCCAAAGTGGTTCACGCCCGAGTACATCTTCTCCATCATTGTGGTTTGCATTGCCGTCCCCTGGATGACCTGGACGCCGTACAATGTTTCCCGAGGTTCTCTCATCTTCTTCCTGTGGAAAGGCTGTTGAACTAATCAATCACAAAGCTTCGCATCCAGAGTATCCAAAGTACTCCCACCTGCTCTCTGACGGCTGGATCCCTGGACGCAAGGTGGTAGGTGGCCTCTTGAGATCTCAGTCCACCAAGTCACGAGACTAATCTGGTATCATCAAATGCAGGACAATTCAGATGCTCAGTATTCGTTCTTCAGGGGAAACATGTTCTATCTCATTGCATTACTCACTCTTCACCCTCTTGCTCGCAGGGCATATGATTACTTTACAGCGCCGCCACGGTCCTCGGCCAAGCTAGGAAACCAAGCAGACTTGAGACTTCAACAACGAGTTTCTTTTGATGTCATCTTCAGCGCCATCTTCCTACTCGCTCTAAACGGAGTTTCTGCTCCCAAGGTCTTGCTAATCCTTTATGCCAATTACCGCATCGCCAAAGATGCTCCTCGATCAGTGATACCTGCTGCTACGTGGGTCTTTAATCTGGCTACGCTATTTGCAAACGAGCTATGTCGAGGCTATCCATACGCAAGCATTTTTCGATTCATCCCATTCGCTGGCGAGTCTGCTGTGCAGCTGGGGCACACGCTGGATGGATATGGCGGACTGAACTCGCGATGGGAAGTGCTCTTCAACATCACGGTTCTGCGCATGATCAGCTTCAACCTCGACTACTACTGGAGCCTGGACCAGCAACCCGGTAGTGCCCTTGAAGTAAGTTTTTGTGTTTGTCCCTGTGCAAGACACCATCACGCCTCTAACTGACCTCGAGAAGAAGCAGCAGACGCCTGACCTGCTTACAGAGCGCGACCGCATCTCCATCCCCGCTGCGCCAGCCCAGTATGTCTCTGCTCTAGCATCTTGTATTTGGAGGTTTTCTTTGCTAAATAAATCCCCTAATAGCTACTCATTCAAGAATTACCTTTCATACACACTTTACGCGCCTCTTTTCCTTGCCGGGCCTATCGTCAGCTTCAACGACTTCATATCACAGCTACGACACCCTGCACCATCAATCACCACATGGCGCAACACTCTCTATGCCATCCGATGGCTGATTACGGTCTTGACAATGGAGTTGCTGCTCCACTACATCTACGTCGTGGCAATCTCAAAGTCGTCGCCCAACTGGTCCTCGTACACCCCCTTTCAGCTCAGCATGCTCGGGTTTTTTAACCTGCAGGTCATCTGGCTCAAGCTGCTGATCCCCTGGCGCTTCTTCCGCCTGTGGGCGCTCGTCGACGGCGTCGACCCGCCCGAGAACATGCTGCGGTGCGTCAGCAACAACTACTCGACCCTGGCATTTTGGCGCGCGTGGCACCGCTCCTACAACCGCTGGATCACGCGCTACATTTATATTCCGCTAGGAGGAAGCGGTCGCGGCACCAGCCACTTGAGGGGCGTGGCCAACATGATTGTCGTCTTTTCGTTTGTGGCGTTGTGGCACGACATTTCCGCCAGACTGCTCATCTGGGGCTGGGGCATCGTGCTGTTTGTGCTGCCGGAAATTGTGTGCAGCCAGCTGCTATTCCCAAGGCGTCGCTTTACCGGCAAAACAATCATGGGATGCGACGGTGAAGACGTCTATCGCTGGCTGGCGGGTGCTGGCGCCGTTGGCAACGTGCTGATGATGATTTCCGCAAATCTCGTTGGGTTCGTCATGGGCGTCGAGGGGGTTCGCAGCCTGCTCGAAAACATTCTGGAGTCGTGGAAGGGCATTGCATTCATGGGGGCCGCCTGCTTTGTGCTGTACCACGGCGCGCAGGTCATGTTTGAGGTGCGCGAGGCGGAGCGACGGCACGGTATCGACCTCAAGTGTTAGAAGCTTCTTTTTCTTCTTCTCTTCTCTCAGAGACTATATCTCTCAAAAGAGAGATTTGAGAGTCGTCTTAATGCGCAAAGCAGGGAGAGGCGAGGTATTGAAGAGGGTTGGAAAAGGCGGAAAAGCATCTTTACGAAGGCAAACACATTGACAAAAGAATCACAACCCAAAAAAAGGAGGCAGAGCATATTAGCATAATCGATTGGACTCTCTTTCCCTTCTTACTTGTACAAAAATTCCATTCCCTTTCTTTTTGATTATCCCAGTATAAGTTGTGCGCCCGTTCTTTCATAGTCCCTCTTCGTTTCGATACCCATTTCTCGCTTCCCTTTTCTCTTCTTCTCTAAACTCCAACTAGGCCTTTCCATGTGTAGAAGAATAGCCTAGGAGGAGCGTCGTGGAGACCGCTCCTGTTTCGAGGCCTCATCATCGACAAAGGCCGTCTCGGCACTGCGTCCGGCGCTCGACTCGGCGCCCTGCCTCAAGCCGTCGCTTGCACGGTATTGGTTGACACGGCCCATGCTCTCCGGACGAGGCCCACCCATGACCGGCAGGCCGAGGGCATCTCGAGCAATCTCGCCGCTGGGCTCCTGCTCTCCTGCCGCAGCATATTGTTCGTCGCTGCTAAAGTCTGTCAACATGGTGCCTATCGAGTTGCGTGGCTCTGACGGCTCCGTTGAAGTGAACGGAATGCGCGGCGCCGACGAGCTTCCACTACGCTGTGTGCGCGTACTTCGCCGACCAGATACAATAGGGGCGACGTATGAAGACGGAGGCGGTCGTGCCCTGACAGGAATGGCAGGTCGACCATCGCCGCTGTCTTGAGAGGACCTTGGTGACGCGCGTTGGCCCCGTCGTCCAGAAGGCTGTGTTCTGATGGTGGTAGCCTGCGAGCCCATACGGCTGGGCAGGTTGATGTCACCTCCAGTGTCGATGGGCGCTAGAGAGGGGGCGTCGGCCGAGACGATACGCTGGTGGCGAGAACGAGCACCATGGTACGCAGTGTCGTGGCTCTCGTCGTCAGAATTAATCGGGCTTGGAGCTTCGACGCGAGCTGTGCCAATGTCGTTGTCGCTATCCTCAGAGTCTGAGCCTCTCCTTCTTGTGCGCTGACCGGGTAACACTTCGCCTGGTTCTGCCTGCGCCTTTTGTTGTGGATGGTCGGAGTAAGGCTCATTGAAAGGTGCACCAGCTTCTTCGTCTCCGGCAAATCCTTGTGGAGGTGCTTTGGCACTGCGCACAACCTCGAATCCTTTGCCGCTGTCTTTGCTCTTACCACCAAATATGCTCTTGAACCAGCCAGTGGCCGAGGACACTGGCCCCACCGGATCTGCCGGGCCAGTCTTGAGCTTCCGTGTTGGCTGAGCGTTCAGGGCAGGACCACGGACGCCATAGTAGAAGTCAACTTCTCGAACTGCGTAATCGACGTCTCTGCGTCTACCGACATTGGGGTCTGATGCGTCCCGTTCGCGTAGGTAGCCTGGAGAGATTGCCAGCCTGTCTGGCGAGAAAGAGGTTTGCCTGTTAGCCAGGTCAAAGCCGCTAGCCTCTCTGTCTCGAGGTGGAGGGGGCGAATTTTCTGCAGATGTCTGCACCCATTTGCCTTCCACCCAGGAGCCTCTACTGCGGGCTCCCGGGGTCATCTGCTCACCTGTAGCTCTTCGCTGACGAGGTGCACGGTAATATGGGTCAGAAGTGTCGGTGGACTGCATGCCAATCGATGGCCGGCCTGCAGAATAGCTTCCGGCAGCATCCGGGAACTCGTACGTGCTCTGGGCGACTGGCGTGTTCATATCCGCCGAAGGCACGTTGGAGTTTGTGTGATCCAGATAGCCGCTCAGACGATCACGGCTGCTCCGTTGGTTGAGCAGGATGGCGGAACTGGCCGACATGCTGCGGGAGCGTCCACCATACTGCGACTTGGCGTCGTGATCATGTTCGGTGAGGATTGCGGCGTCTGAGCGCAGGCTGCGACTGAACTCAGGACGACGAGCTCTCCTTGAGAGCTGTCGAGAGCCAAACACTTTGGCCAGACCACCACGGGTTGCGGCGCCTGTACCTCTGTCGCCACCTGCACCCATGGCTCTGGCAACAACTTCGATGAGAGTCTGCACAGCATTCACAAAGAAGCCAAAGATGAGCACGACGGCGTGCAGGCCAAGGATAATGTAGCCGATCCAGCCCCTTGGCGCCTCGGTGACTCCAAGATTCGGTATAAAGGCTATGCTGAGCAAGATTGAGGTGAAGCGAGCGGCTGAGAAGAAGGTATGGTAGGCGTTCATAGAGGTGGGAGAGTGGAAAGGTCTGAAGGCGTTGAGGGTCAAGATTAAGATGATCTCACAAATGGCGAGAATGACAATCTGTGCAATGCCAGAAGGCTGCACGGCGCCGATGGCAATGCCACGGACAAAGGTGAGCAGGGCGGGAACAAGTGCAAATGGCGCAGCGTCGTCCGAATAGGTATTGTACAGAGGCCCATACAGCAAGACGGTTGGTAGGTCGTCAAAAAGAGCGGACCGCGGCTTCGCCTTGAAAATGACTCGCAAGATCCAACCAGCAAAAATGATGATGGCGACAATGATGACTGCAGCAAGAGCGACGACGTATGCTGGGGAGTGTGCCGCAGTGACGAGCTGGAAAAAAGACACGGACACAATTGGCAGTAAAAAGTAGTTGCACACAATGCGGACGAGATTGCCACCGATCATGGGCCAATTCTTGTTGCGAAGGTCTTCTGGCGGATGGCTGGCCAACTTGCGCAAGAGCCAGGAGAAAACAAAGCCGGCTTCACAGACGACAATGACAGCCCCAATTATCACCAGAGTCCAGACGATGGTGCCGGCCCAGATGTCGTTCATACTCGACATGCCCACCAGCTGGCTCATCCGTGTCAGGCCATACCTTCCCCGCGTCACGTAGACTCCATCCTGAGGATTGATTGTGCCTGTCCCATGACTCACGAAGCTTTCATTGAACATGAGAGCTGCCCACGAGGCCTGACTCACTACGGGCTGGAAGAAGCCTGGATAGTTGAGGCTCAGGGAGCCAGCCAACACAACGAACTGGATGTACTGCAGGCAGTCGCCGAATCCTGGTGTCACCAGGCGAATGAGATCTTGGTCGCGGCCGTAATTGGACGTCCACTTGAAAGGATCAGTCGAGCCCCAGGGACTAAAGACGGAGGCGCAGATGACACCGAGGGCAACAAAGAACAGGATGACGACAGGCAGATATGAGATGACATCTGCAATGGTCGAGCCCAGAGCTGGGGTGACTGGGGCAGAGACACAAGCCACGGTGATGGGCCGCCCTTGGGAGTCGTCGTCGCCGGAGTTGACTTGCAGTGTGACACTCAGCGTCGCGAATGAGTAGGTGGTGTTGAAGTTGTGATTCTGCGTGAATGCAGGGAGGTCTGTAGCATTGACCATGGTCGAATTGAAGACGGGTGCTATCGGGCAGTTCGTACCTTCTGCCACAGACTCGCAGAATATGGTTGGAGGAGCTGTCCATGGTGTATATGTCAAGAGCTTGTAGTTGCCGTCCAAGACAGCCAACTTGTTTGTCACTTGGCTGACATTGGCAATTTTGCCATTCGTCTCGGTTGGGTCAGACCAATATGCATCTTCTGGTGGAGGCAGAGGAGCGGAGTATGTCTGTCCCGTGACATTTCCATATACCGTCACCCTCAAGTTATGATCGGGATTGGTCTCGTCAAAGACAGCGTCAAAGTGTAGCGGTATCCACTGCAATCGAGGAGGGTCGCGCGATGCCGTGATGCTTGAGTCTAGGCAATTCTGAAAGTCGATCAAGGCCGCGCTGGCCAACAGAGGTATGTACAGGGCGGCGATTGTCAGGGCGAGGATGCTTTTGGACATGGCATGGCTTTGCCTCCGTCGCTTGAACGGCTTCTTGCCGTGCAGCTGCTCTGCTGGCTCGTCCCGCCGCCTGGACATTGTCTACGGCGAGACTGGAGTAATTTGCTTGGTTTGCGCCTGCTTGACGAGACTTCACTCAGCCAAGCAGAAAATCACAGGGAGGACTTGTGCTCGCGCGGTGCGGCTCTTCTGCCTGCATTGGCGAGGCCTGGGGGTGGCTATGCTGGAACTAGTCGCAGGGCCACCAGTGGTCTGATAAGCCTGAGTCAAGGGCTTGATTGATCTGAATAGCATGTGCCGATGGAGGCGACAGTGGTGACGGGTCTTTGCCTGCAATTGAGCTGCCAATCTGGCGCAGATGGACTGCCCTGATTACTATGGCGTTGAGGAGCGAACCATTTATAGAAGCATTCAACTGGCGTGCGATTGGTGGAAGAGGACAAGGTGCAGCAACGGCCGTGGCTTGAAGAGACGGGGATCAATTAGAGGAAATGCGGCGTCGAGGATTCGTCAGGTCGTAAATTCGTACTGTACAGGGTGAAGCTGCGAAGAAAGAGAAGAAAAAGAAGAAAACAGGATGATGCAACAAATGCCGATTGCTGCTCTGCTCGGTTTTTAGAAGAGGTACGAGGGTACAAGTGCCACGTTTTGCCTCTAGGGGGCCAAGCTGCGCCCGGCACCCGGATCAGCATCCTTCCGACTCGTACTTCCATCTACTGCTGTCTTCTGCTGAATATTGAATATACTCTTGTTCAGGGTGGTTCCGAGGATTGGGTTTCTTCAAGGCATTGCATAAGATTGCTGGTTTAGGGTCTGCTCGTGCTGCCACTATCGGTTGTCAGGATTTGGACCTGAGACAACCAACTAAGATTCACCAGAGCTCCCATGGTCCATAAAGTTGACTCTGTGAAGATACATCTGAGCCTGAGAAGTGTGTCGAAGATGCGACATGCGTCAGGCTGTCCTGTTTAACGGCCTGTATCTGGTTGACTGGCAAGGTACATCCGCTAAAGTAACAAAATCCAATTGAAGTGAAACTGCTATTGAATGTGCCCGTTTGCTCCGACTTGATAACCAAATGAAAGACCATCCACATCCATGTAATCATCAGTTCTCAGGTGAGAAGCAGCGCTTCTGAGGCAATCACGTATTTGTGGCTCGATGTGTGGCTCGAGATGTGGCTCGGTCAACGCGTGTTTGTCATGTTTGTCTCTACACTTTATCTCACTTTCCCTGCAGACACAAACCGCCAAACAACATTTTAGTTCTCTTCTTTTGGACTTTCTACCCGTTTTCATCATCTTGTCGCGGGGGTCCTTGCCCAAACGCCAAAACCAAAATGGCCCATCCGGATGACAATGCTCTTCAAGACGCTTGCAGTAGACAGCTTGGCCTTTCTCCAGTCTTGTCAGAAGCTGTGGAACCAATGGGCCTATTCGATCTTCCAACAGAGATACGTCTCCACCTTTACGGGTTCATGGTTCAAGACAGAGCTTCTCGCGTAGGCCTTGCCGTTTCTTGCAGGCAGATTCACAAAGAAGTTGTCGACTTTATTTACAAGGATCGGACACTCGTCTTTGACTGTCTTCCAATAGCATTCATTGAGGAGTCTGTCAGTGGCAATCAAGAACTAGTCAAGGTGAAGCTTTGCCACCCCAGCAGGCCTATCATTCACCTGCCATCACTTCAATCGCGCAGCACAAAGCTTTCAGACAATCACCGTGGATCTTGGCGCAATCATTGCCTCCCTTGGCATCTTCTCGACTCCCATAGCATCATAATCCATATTGATCCAATATCAGGAGGCCCCCAGGCTCGAGTTGACAGTGAATTCCATGGCTATGACATGATAAAAGAGCTTCTCGATCTGCCAACAGATTCGCCAGCCAAACTAAACATCAAACATGTCGATGTAGTTGCGCACTTGCTTTTGAAGGGGAACAAGTCTTCCAGCTGGGACCGTCCAGGCTACGTCCAAAGGCCAACTCTGGGGCCATGTCTTCAATCCTTCACAAATAGCGTCGCTCTACCTCTCGTTTATATGAGCAGCAATGTCTTCTCGCCCGGGACCAAGTTTCGACTTCATATGACAAAGACAGCGGCTTCCAATTCTGACGACATAACTCTCGGCTTCCCTGAACATCCTGCCGTCAAGTACGTCAGGAATCTGTCCCCAGCTTCAAACAGGTATCTTCAAGACACACTGCCTGGACAGATTAAGCATGGTCAAGACTCCAGGAAGTGTCACGGCATCACGTTAGATTGCCAGGCAGTACAGGCATATAATGTGACATTCCCCGGCTTTCAAGGCACCTCGATCGACATGCAATCTATTTTCAAGGCCTTTACTTGGCGAACTGTACCTGTCGACCTGTTTGAAAGCTACATTTAGGCGCAGCAAATAGAAGAAAGAGCAAATTGTTTTTCGCAGAAACATGTTTTCTGCACCGTCACGGCTTTCCTCAAAGCCAACCGTCAGCTGCGATCATACCCGATATAAATCATGACTCTTTTAACAGAGCTGAGGAGTATGAGATGATGTTTAGGGGAGCTGAAATTTCCTGCGCAGCACATTTTCACAGTTGATTCATTAGAGGGGAGCGCTTGGAGATTCGAATTTGCAAATACGTGGCCAGCTTTTCAGAAGCGTTTCAGATGCCCACATAGTTGCACCTGATTTGATTTTCTTAAAGGTAGTTGGTTGAAGGCGCCTTCTTTGCTCCAATAGTTATGATTCTGCTGGCACCTTAGGCGCCATGATAGTTCTGAATACAAAAATGCTTCTCTTCCCCAGCGCAGCTTATACTTAAGTTTTTTTTAGCCTTTGCTCAACTGACAGTTTCTCGTTTGTATGACGCATTCTCTTCAAAGCATTACATGCAACGACTCATATGCTCATCAGCTTATTACTTCCAATTCTACAGCCAAATCTCGAGACCATGAGCAGTACGTTAGTTGCAATGACCATTCTTCTCCACCTACCATATATTCCACGACTAATCCAATCGATTTGAAATTGTCTTCTAAGGGTCTATCTCTTCCCCAAGAGGATCTTGAATCTCATCTTGCAAGGTAAAGACAAAGGGCCCAAAGAAAAGGGCTCGGAAAAGGGCTAGGAAAAGGAGGCTGCGGCTCTGCTTGTCCACCCGCGAAAAAAGAAAAGAGCTTGGGCCAACCCACCAGACCCTCTTCGACACCACCACCACCGCTTCATCTTCTCCCTTCCTTTCTCTACTCTGTGAGTCCAGGAAAAAGAGAAGGAGCCGAAAATGTCAAACGCTGTAACGCCCGGCTCGCAGACCGCCACCCAGCCGCCAAAGGCCCGCCTGCCGCCCCTGCACTCGCGCACACGCGAGCGGCCGCCTGGCGACGAGTCGACGGCCCAGACGCTCGTGCTGGGCGAGTTCTCGAACATTCCCACATTGAGTCTGTCAGAGGCGCGAATCTTGATCAGCCACGTGCTGGACGGACGCCGCCGCCAGGGTCAGTCGCTGCCGGCCATCACGCAGGACAATGCGCTTGGCAAGACGCAGGAGCACCTCGACATGTTTGCGCGCTTCAAGGAGCAAGGGGCCGTCATGGCGGTGGAGAGCGCGCTGCGGGAGCTTGAGCCACGCATTGAGCACTTTGAGCGCGCCCAACTCGGTTTGTCTTTCTCCTTCTTGTTCTTACATTCATGGATGGTTATAAAGAGGACAAGGAGAAAGGAAGATGCTAACACGAAACAAAGGCAATCTGTGCGCCAACGACGCCGAGGAGGCGCGCAACCTGATCCCTTCGCTCGAGGGCAAATTCGACGACGAGACGCTGGACGAGGTGCTGGATAAGATTTTGAAAGCGAGGGCGCTGGCATAGAAACGGATAATTGGCTCTTCTTTGGCTTGCAGAGAGGGCAATCAAGGAAAAAAAGGGCCGAACTCTTTTAAAAGGACACAAAACTTCATTGAACAACAATGGCGAAAGGAAAGGCAATCTGCAACGAGTGAACGGAGTTTCTGGGTGTTGGTATCGTTTGGATTTTGGGGGAAATCTCCGGATGAAAAGCAGGCGGCACAAAGAGAAGAGGTCCTGCCATTTATGTCGTCCATGGCGATTCTTTTCCATTGTGGCTCCAATGGATTGCTTGGAAATGGGTGGAAACAAGTACAGGCTCTACAGGAAGGACAAGGCCAAGAAGCAAGGCCAAAGAGTAAGGGAGGCGGATTATCACAAGAAGAAGGAGAAGAGAAGGATGGCACAAGAAGCGCCTTTGCCTCGGTCGACATGAAAGATCCAGGCCCAAAGGCATCAGAGTTGTGCTCTGCAGAGACCAAAAGCTATTAGAAGGAGCAGACCTGTCTGTGTGCGTCCTCTCAGTAACGGCTGAACCAAGCCATTCGACGCCTCTCGAGGCAGAACAGAAGAATAGCCAGACCGCATATGTGGAAATGAAGAAGGGGCCAGCCCACGGATGCACACTTGCAGGTTGAAACACAAAATATAAGAACATATCTTGCAAAGAATCTCTTTCTTTCTTTTCTGCAATGTCATGCGTGCGTGCGTGCGTCGTCTTCTTCTTGTCTTTGCTACTGGTACATTTGGGCTCTGCTGATGCTGCTGTTGCAGCACTTTTGCTCTGCTCTCCTCATCATATATCTCTCGCCGCTGTTTTAGGAGAGGACCGCTTTGTCTCATGTTCCACAAACCCCCAAATTTCAAAAAACAGAACCCTTTCTGGCCTGCCGGCCCAACTGCTGCTGCCTCACGAAATGTTGAAATAAGAAAAGAAGAGCAGAAGAGAATGAAGCAGTCTGCAAGCCATGCACCCGAGTCCCCTTTTCTTCGCTTTGGATTCCCTCTCTGTCAAGCTCGCCCAGTTGCCCCTACACAAGGGAGAAGATCGAGTGGTTGCTGGCTCTTTTTGAGAAGACAGAGAAATCAAGAAAAAGAAAGGAAAGGAAACGGCAAAGAGGAGAAGACAGAAAATAAAAGATCCTCCCCCAAACGCCATGCTCGATTACTGCTCGTCAAAAAGGTCATGACAAACGAAAAAAAAAGATCATATAGTGTCAGAGGTCTTGGGCGTGGCCTCACTCTCAGCCTCTGCCACTGGCGGCAGGCGCTCGCTCTGCGCAAATGTCGTGGCATGTTCTTTGCCAGGAGCCTGAACGTCTGGTGGCTGCTCAAACACCTCCGGCGGCGTGGTCGCACTCGCTTGGGCCTCATCTGGGCACTTGACCCCAAAGCGACTGCCTGGCGCCAGGGGCGAAGGGCTGGGGTCGGGAGATCGCTTGGCAATGGTGGTGATGACGCTGCTCTGACTGTCTTGGCGGAGCATCTCAGTCGTCAGGTTGGACGTGGCGTGGGTCATATGCAGTGGCACCTTGGGACGCGGGCTGCGAGAGCGTTGGCGGTTGATGCCAAGCTCCTCGTCCTCATCGTCGGCGCCGTAGTCGCCAGTATCGGCACGCTCTGGAGGCGGCACGGCATGTGTCATGTCTGGAGGTGCAGAGTCCTGGTGTGACAGTGCTGCAATGGCATGTGCTAGGCCAGAATGCCCAGTTCGCCGTGGCAGGGTATGCGAGGCGTCCGATATGCCCAGTCCACCAGAACGCCACTCTTCCAGGTAGTGCTTGTTGCCCAGAGATGACGGACCTTCGCTGCGGGCTTCGTCAGTGTAGACGCTGGCCGAGCTGATGGAATCCTCGCGGCTGGAGCCATGGTAACTGCTCCCAAATGCAGTCGCCGCGAAGCCAGACGATGTGGAGATTGGGCTGTTGTCGTTGTGCATCGACTCGTGGCGCAGGTTCGACTGCGGCATTGACGATGGCGGTATCGAGACTGGCATCACAAGAGGCGAAGTGCCAGCAGACGAGGGAGGTCGCCAGTGGCACAGCCTCACCATGGCGTCAACAAGCTTTGCTTCCGTCGGTGGCTTCTCTATCAGCCCGTTGAAATTGTTTGGTGTGTGCAGCTCTTTGAGGTAGCCAGTGCAGGCGACAATGGGCGTGTGGCAGTTTGCATTCTTCGTCTCACGTATCATGCGCGCCACATCGGCACCGCTGACCTGAGGCAGCTTGAACTCCATCAGGATCAAGTCAAACTTGACAAGACCCATGGCGTAGCGCATAGCTTCTGCGCCGTTCTGAACGACAATGGCTCGGCAGCGTAGCTTCTCGAGCAGCTTTTCCATGACGATGCGTGAGATGGGGTGATCCTCGCAGATGAGAACATCTAGCGGCCTGAAAGTTGGTCCTTCAGCCAGCGCAATCTGCGACATGCGGCGGGAGCTCTGCCGTCTGCGCTGCACCTGCAGCAATGCCTTCTGGCGCGTTTCGTCGTTGTCCGACGATGACGGCGACAGGTCCAGAATCTGACTCCTGTGCTTCTGGTGTCGTGAGAGGCGCTCCTTGACGGGCTCACTCTCGTTGGAGCCGACCGTGTGTGAGCGTGCGCGAGGCGAGCTGGTGCTGCTAGCACTGGCCTGCTTCTCCACGGCCACTGGCGAACGTGCAGTGCGAATCGGTGAAGATGCACTGGAACTAGTCTTTAGGCTTGTCGACAGACGTGGGACATCGAAGAAACTGCTGGGCTGGAGAGAGCCAGGGCCAGGCCCTGTGGAGCCACTCGATGTCTTGCGCCTCTCGTGCTGGCCTGCACTGAACTGGACCAGTGGCGATGAAGGCTGGCTGCCTCGGCCTGACGAGGCCCCAGGAGGAGCAGCAGTAGCGATGCCAGCAGTAGACAGCTGGGACGGCGAAGCAGGTCGCCCACCGCGGTTGGCTGAGAGGGTCCTCTTCAGTGGCATAGGCAGCATCGGACTGCCCTCGAGCGACGGTGGAGGTTGGCTGGGCGGAGACTGTGGCTTTGGCGGCTGCTGCGAGGACCTGCTCTGGGCCTGCATGGCCTCTGCCCTCAGCTTCTGGATGACATCCTTGTTGGCCTTTTCCAGCACGGGAAGATTCTTGAACGAAAACTGTCCAAAGTCGTCGGCCAGGACGGGCTCGCTAAGGCGCCTGCTACGGCTCTCCCGCACGTGGGGAGGAATCGACAGTGGCATAAGGCCTCGTTTGTTGAAGCTGACGGCATTGCGGACTCGAGACAGGGCGTCGTGCGGTCGGTCTGGGTAGTCGGAAGACGGCGTCAGGGCTGGCGACGAGTTCTGATCTTCAAACTCTGCGGCAAAGTCTTGAATGGTGGCTCCTCGCGCGTCAAAGTATTCAGTGTTTTCAGGATCGTCAGACACGGGCACAAAAGACGCCTGGGTCTCCTTGAGCGTCTCCCAGTCAATGTCTGCAAACCACGGGTGCTTGCGAATCTCCTCGCCGCCAGACTCGTACTTGTCGCCGACATTGGCCCCCAGACGTTTCTGAGGGTCAAGGCACATGAGACGGTTCATGAGATCCTTTGCATCTGCAGACACGTCGCCGTCATCTTCTGGCCAGGCTATGCGTCGTGAGAGGATATTTTCAAACACCTGGTCAGGTGTTTCTGCATGGAATGGTGGATAGCCGTAGACGAATTCAAAGAGAATGCATCCAAGCGACCACCAATCGCTCATCTCATCCTGGCCTAGTCCGTTGATTGTCTCGGGTGCCAAATAGTCTGGAGTGCCGACAAAGCGCCGGTTGCTGTCGTCGGGATCGAAGAGCGCCATGGGAGGTGGAGGGGGCATGGAGCTATTCTGAGCCTGAGGCGCAGGAGTTGCAGCAGCAGTAGAAGGAGTCGGAGGAATAGCGGGCCTGTTCAGGTGACTCGAGTTGCTTATCGTCTTGGAAAGAGCGTAGCCATCTGGTGACTCGTCTTCGGCCCTGTCATCGGCCTGCGGCGAGTGGCGCGAATGATCCCAGCTGTCTGCGAGCGAGAAACGGCGAAAGGCCGCCTGGAGCTGCTCCGTGTCGCCAGCATCGCTTCCATGTATCGAACCCTGTCTAGTCGGATGGCTGCCACTGCCCGAGCTGTCTCTGCTGAGGCTAAAGTAAGAGGGCTGAGAGTCTTGGGGCTGCAGAGGAGTCATGGACGGAGTCTGCCCGGGGGAGAAACTGCCCTGCAAGTCGAAAGACGCCGAACGGGACGAAGCCATGGACGTTGAGCGTGCAAAGACACCCTGCCTCAGCGGATCTGGCTGGGTGCCACTCTGCTCTGCCTTGAGCGCTCGCTTCTGCCTGCCAATCAATCCCATTCGCGACAGACCAAAGTCGGTCAGCTTGAGGTGACCCTTCTGGTCTATCAGCAGATTGTCTGGCTTGAGGTCACGGTGCACAATCTCGCGGCCGTGGAGGTGCTCGACGCCCTGCACCACCTCGGCCATGTAGCGCTTGGCCCAATCTTCGGGCAGAGTGCCCAGCGCACGCACCAGAGACGCGCAATCGCCTCCGTTCAGGTACTCCATGACAAGGAAAATGTAGTCCTTGCTGGGAAAAGTCCAGTAGAGCTTGGCGACAAA
This sequence comes from Erythroxylum mucronatum, assembly GCA_027563825.1. NCBI lineage: Eukaryota > Viridiplantae > Streptophyta > Magnoliopsida > Malpighiales > Erythroxylaceae > Erythroxylum > Erythroxylum mucronatum. Next base: position 78,808 of record JAOSBP010164898.1, read on the forward strand.
GTCACTTTCGCCTTGCCACATCATGATGGCGCGCTCGGCCTTGACGTTGGCCACCTGATTTTTGGCCACCATGTCGGCCTTTTTGAGCGCCTTGATTGCGAAGTAGTCACCTGTCGACTTCTTCTTGGACAGATAGACGCTGCCAAAGGCGCCTTTACTGATGGGCTTGATAATCTCAAAGTCGCGGATCGACGGAGGCACCGCTTTTGGCTGGGGACCGCTCGTCATGGTGAGATGCGGCGACATAGCTCCTCGCATCAGCTCAGACGAGGCCGCGGATGACTGGCGTCGGTGGTGACGAGAGGTGGAGTGTGTATGGTGGTGGTAGGGCTGGGGGTGTATGGTGGGCGAGTGGAATTCGCTACTCGATAATGTTGGCGACATGAGAGGGGACTTGAGGGCGTCTGCAGGCTGAGATGGTCCGCTGGGCAGTCTGGGCTTGGTCGTCCGCATTGGCGAAGGCGGCTGTCCAGGCACGCGCGCAGGTGAGGGATGACGAGATATGGACAAGGCACGAGGAAGCACCAGGCTGGTGCGCTTGCGTTCCCTTGAGACACCCGTCTGCGGTGGGCCAGACTCGGAGGCTGGCGAGTCGGCCCGTGTGGGACGAGACCGCACGGACGAACGAACGCTGCCGTCGTCGCTGTCGGCACCGGTCTCGTTGTCTGTAAGTTGTGCGACGCGCTCTTGGGGCATGGCGCCGGCGTGAGATCTGGGCGTGGGGCAGCCATGCGGACTGTCTGACCTTGAGGACATGACCAGAGACAGACGACGGGCAGGGCTCTCTGAGCGTGAGCTGGGCGCAATGGAAGAACGTCGCAACGCAGTGGCTAGAGATCCAGATATACTCCGATCAAGAGAGCGGCTGAGTGGGCTGTCGCTCCTGAGTGAACTTTCGGCTTCGGGCAGCGGCGCGACATCCTCTTCAGCCTCGTCGGCCGTCTGCTCGCGGGAGGTCGAGTCGTCGCTCATCTCGTCGCTGCTGATCTCTCCGGCGGCGATGCGCGACGCCTTCTGCAGGGCTGCGTCAATGCACTCCTGGACGAGGTCTGTGTATTCGCTGCGGATGCGTTCAGAGTACTCCAAGATGCGGCGGTAGAACATGACGGCCTCGACCTTTGCTTTGCACAGCTTCTCAGTGTCTTCGCACAGGGCTGACAGGCCGCTCTCATTCTCCAAGGCACCAGCACCGGGCGACTGCCACTGCTGGACTTGATTTATCCGTCCTTCCGACTGAGGCGATTGTGTTCTGATGTCGTCCTCGCCAGGCCTGGCTTCTTTGAGTGCCGGCGTGCTGATTTCCAGTGCGGTATCGCAGAGGTCCAAGACCAACTCGACGATGCGTGCTAGGGGTCGACGGACGGTGAAGGAGCGGGCTCGATGATGGTGTCTGCTGCCAGATCGAGACATGGAGCGTTCACGGGACGTGCCCGGACCCGGCGACGCTCTTCTGGATGACGATGCGGTCGAGGCAGCGGGCTGGCCGATGACCTGGCCATTGTACTCTGCCTGAGGAGGGGCTATGAGGACTACCTCGGTCGACCCTTCAGTCTTGTATCTGTGCTGGGCTTCGAGCGCGTCGAGGACTTTGACAATGTGGTTGCGGTGGTCGGTGAGGGCCTCTTGGGCAGACTGGAGTTCGGCCTCGGCTTGATGTTCCTGCAGGCAGAGCTCCGTGTGCTTTGGAAACCACCAGGGCGTGATCTGACGCTCGCAGATCCTGCAGAGAACTGGCTGCGGTTCGGGGTGATGCTCTGTCTCTGCCGTGCCAACTTCGGCGAGCACGGTCAGATGTTGTGCCAGCATTTCCGCACCGACGCCCAACGAGTCGACAAGAATCTCGGGGAGATCGATGGTGACCTCACGCTGGATGGCAGGTCTGATCATCCACATGGTGTGGCTCTCCTCGCTCTTTGACGTGTAGACCATGATGCCCTGAGCCTCGAGGCTGATGGTTTGGGCCGCATCGTGGTCCTGAGAAGGAGCATTCTCGGCTTCTGGCGAGGCATCTTTGATCTTGAGCAGCGACTCATCGCCCATGTTGACGGCGAACCGGACGTTCTTGCTGCCAGAGTCGTCGCCCTGCAGCGCTGCGACTGCATCTGCGAAGACGGTCTTGTTCTCGAGGATGAGGTCTTGGATGGGCTTGCCGATGACCGAGTCGGCAGATGTGCCAACGATATTCTGCCAGCTGGGGCTGACCCAACGAATCTTGCCGTCAATGTCCAAGTCGAGGATGATGTTGAGCGACTGCTCAGCGGCATCCTTGAGCATCTGACCTTGTTCTTGCACATCTGCCGTCGTCATGCGGGGAATGGGTGGCTTGTCCGAAGTCTCGCTGCACGAAGGGGTGGCCGACGCCCTGGCCTCTTCTTTGAGGGCCTGCACGGCGGGCAGATGCAGGCGATCATCCTGATCCATGGTCCCGCAATGGGCTGCTAGTAATGCTATATCTGCTGCTGCTGCTGCTGCTGCTGCTGCTCAGAGGGAGTTGGTCCTGCTGGGACCATTTCTAGGCGATTCGCACGGCCAGACGAGCGAGCATCTTGACCGCCAGAGACAAAAGCTGTCAAGGTGCTTGCTCGTGCTGGGAGGCGGCAGTTGGCGGTGGTAGTAGTGGACGTGTTGTTGTCTGAGGAAATAGTGTTGGCGGCGGTGGTGGTGTTAGTAGTGGTGAAGAAGGTGGCGACGGTCTGGGCGCTGGTCCTCCTATTCTCACAGCAGATTCAACGACTTTCAAGTCAAGTGCAACGCATGGGCAAGTCGACTTTCTGGAGCGCAGGAGGTTATACAGCGAGCGAAGGGGGCGAGGCAAGAGGCGGAGGAGACAAAGTTCACAGATCAAGTCCGTAGCCGTAGGTCAGAAACAGGCGCGCCAGGACCCCGCGGCCGCTTAATAGGTGCACGTCTGGAGAAAGCGCCGGGACACTGTTCTTTTCCTATTCTCTTGCTTCTTTGTCACTGTACTCTCTCTGTCCTTTCTCTCCGTCGCCCTCTGTGTTTCTAACCACATATCGTCCTATTTTCCTCTCAAGCAAATCCTCCTGGCCTGGCAGATGTCGATTCTGGTCCAACACGCTTACGATATCAACCTCGTCAATGCTTGTCTGGGTGATACTGGCCGCCACAATCGATCCTCATGACCAGCCTTGGGTAGGACTGGCTACAAGTATTGACGAATGCCGACAGATTAGTGACGATGACAGCGAATAGCAAAAGTGGACCAGGTTCGTCCTGCCACGTCCACCTAGGAGCAAGTCTCGTGTCCATTGAAGCAGGGTGTATGCCAGGCCTAACGTGGCTGGTCTTCCTGGGCTAGTTATGCCTGAGCCGACGCTAGCCTGTACATGTTCCTCTTGTCTCGCCTTGACCGCTCTCAATGGATGCAAGGAGGAGCACATCGCTTCGCTTCTGCCATGCTAGTTGGGTTTACTCTGTGCGCCATTCCACCTACTACTCGTAGCAGCAGCAGCAGCAGTAGCAGCAGCAGCAGAAGCCTCCCAAACGCCGCATACTCGAAGCCCCACAGCGATGCACACATCCCGTCTCCACAGGACGCATTACAGCATGCAGGGTTGTCCCCCAATACACGGCCTAAAACCAGTCCTTGGAGGGGCATCTGAGATATCAGTCTCTCTCTCTCGGACGCCATGGGCGAGTCCCGCGCTACGCGATCCATTGCAAAACTGCCTGCATAACGGCGCCACGTAAGACTTGCCGAGCACCTGACCCACCCTATACTAAAAAGTACGTGGCTCGTCGTGAATAAGACTGTGGAGCCGTGGCTCCATGGTTATTGGTTTCCGCGACGCCGCGCCGGCGTGGCTTGCCGTCAACCTGCTTTCCTTTCACCACTGCTTCCCCGGCTCGGCAGCGAAGACGACGATGAGGGACGATGCGGTGCACGAGATGCCTGGGCCGCAAAGATGCTCGGAACTCGACCAAGCCCCGGCCCCGCATTCACAGCCCCAACTTAGACTTGATCACTGCATGGTCTTGTCAGTACGTGTGTTGCGAATCCAAAAGAAACTTGCTCATGGGGCAAGACTCACAGCTCGTGGCCAGGCCGCGCTTCTGCTTGGCCACATATTTGTTCACGTCGTCGGCCCAGCCGCTGCTGTTGCCCTCGAGGCGATCCATGCTGTCTCCCATGAGACCCAGGTTCTCGGTGCGTTCCTGAATCTGTCTCTGCATGTACGCCCAGTAGCCCTCCTGGTCGCTCGTGCCTGATGCTGCGCTGAGCGGCGTGCCCGTGGCCCTTGCGCTCGCCGACTGTCGCGCCGCATCTCTGGCCGCGGCCTCGTCTGCGCGATTCTGCGCAATCATACGTTTCGAAGGCGGACGGTTGGGCCCGCCGATGAGCAGATCAAGATCCGACGGCGTCATGTATTGCGTGCCAGATACCCACTGGAAGTTGGAGATGGTCGGGCGTGGAGGGATCAGCAGCTGCGGGTTGAGTAGTTGGTCAGGGCTGTGCGTTTCGTCAGCGCCAGTGCCCCAGACGCTGATCAAGGCCAGCTCTGAGGGCCCAGTCCAGCCAATGACCTCGCCGCTGGATGTGACTATGCCGTCGCGGAAGCGTCGGACGTCCAACTTCCTCGACAAGTCAACCGTCGCAATCTCGCGCAATCCGGGCAGTGAGAATGCCCGCGCCGACCCATCTCCAAACAGCCCCACAAACGCCATGCCCAGATCCAGTACCTTTGTGATGCCAGCTGCATCACAGTAGACAGATCCGTCCCACGACTTGTGTGCACCCTTGGAGGAACGACCTGGGCGGAAGAGGCGCGCCTCACTGCGAGTCACGCACAGGAGAGCCCCGTCGACCTTGACGCCAGACCTCAGATTCCCGACAACGGATTGCGAAGCTGGCGCGGGAAGCCCCGTGCCAGCCACTATAGGGAAGATGTGAGTGATGGAGCCTTCAAGCGGTGTCATGTCGTTGTATGCCACCGAGTACCGGCCACTAGCATCAGGTAGAATCTTGAACGTGAGCACATGGCCTGAGCTTGTGCCGGCGTGTAGCAAGATGGAAGAGTATTTTTCGTCTTCGAGCATCATGACGCTGAACTCGAGGCTGGTCGGGTGTGATGGCACAGTCGAGTCGCTTCGACGCTTCATGAAACTTCCTTGCTTCTCCTTCTTGACCACCTCCGCCACGTTGGCGTTGTAGATGATCGCTGGCCCTCGCATGTCGATGACAATGACATTGCCAGACTCGTAGCCTGCCGCCACGAACCCAACCTCGCTGACCTTGACGGCCGTCACTGGCCCTGCCTGCTGGTCCAGCGCGGTGAACGGATGGAGTCCCTCAGCAAGGCTTGGATCTTTCTGCTCAGACACGTCCACGAGCTCTCGGGCCCTCATCGGACGTCCAGGGGCTGGCTCGCGCCCGGCGCCCTTGTTGCGGCTCCAACGGAAGATGACAAGCTCTCCGCTCCTCAGCCCTGCCGCAAGCTCGCCACTCGCACCAGACATGGAGAGACAGCTGAGCGACAGGTTATCCACTCTGCCCAGAGCCCTGCTCACATCTGCTTGGACCACGTCTTCGTTCTCAATCTCGTCCCCATGGCCTGCGTCCCAGATGCGGATCGAGCCGTCTGCGTGACCCATCTGCACGATACTGCGGGCCTCGTACCTCTTGAGCGCGTGTGGCGCCTCGGCGCCGCCAACAACAAATCTCGGGCCCGAGTTGCGCTTCTCCGTGAGACCCAGCCAGCCGCTGCGCTCAACCGTCGTGTGGGATATGCATGTCGTGAAGGGGTGCACGAATGACATTGACAGCGGAAGCTGGTTAGTCGGTGAGATCTGATAGCCACTCGGGAAGCTGAGGGTCGAAATCTCGCCAGAAGACATGATGGCAATGACAGCGATGGGGTCGTGAGCTCCTGCGAACCATGGACTCTTGCGAGGGATGAGGCAAAAGTCAACAATCTCGACACCAGGAGGCGTCGGCAGGACGCGTTGATGCTTTGGATTGGCAAAATGGTCAGACTGCTGCTGCCATGGTGTTGTCATGTAGACGGGTGTCCGCCCAAGCTCAAATAATGTCAGGCCAGTCGTAGGTTGAAAAGCAGCGGCACCACCCGCAACCAAGATGGCCGTATCGTCGGGATCAGCTCCGTTGGCACACCACGCGATCTTGGAGAGAGGCGTCTTTGGTCCTCCGGCGGCGCCTGCATCTTGCATGGCGGCTGAGCCCTGCGGCTGATCGATGTTGGTTTCGGTCAGAGTCCGCGCCATGATTAACCTGCCTTCTTTCGTGTCCCAGATGACCATGCTGGAGTCCTCGTGGCCTGTAATGATGTAAGTTCCTGTTGGATGCCAGACTGCATGTGTCAATTTTGGGCTTCTGTCGGTCTGCATGATTGCTCGATTTGCATCTCCACCAGGGGCACCCCTTGGAAGGAAATATTTGAATGACTTGACAGGCTTATTCTGTTTGAATGAGTAGATGACTGCGCCCTCGGTGTAGCCAATGAGTAGAGAGCCAATATCGCGGGGATGCAAAGCCAGCGTTACCACTGGCACACTTCGAGCCCTTGGATTGAGCTCCGCTGCAAAGCATGGTAATCTGAAAGGAGCAATTGCTTCTCTGTCAATATCGTACGCCAGAATGTCGCCTGTCTGCAAGGTTAATGGTGCTTGTAATCTTTGGTCTTATAGAGATCTTTACCATTCTGCATGCCCAAAATCGCAAAATCAAGAGTCGGGTCACTTGCGACAGCACTGACAATGCCAGGTGGAGAGTAGCTGGCAACCAGCTTCTTGGTGTCGAGGCTGAAGACGCTAAAGTCATTCTTGTCGTCAAGCACCAGCAAGCGGTCGGAGCAGAACCGTAGCCATCTGACCGAGGCATGGTGCCTTACGAGGGGGAAATTGGCACATATTCGCCTTTGGCCAAAGACGTAGATCTGGCCTGGCCCCGTTGGAGTGCTGGCTGTGCCGGCTGCCAGCAGTGACTGCACCGGGTCATATGCAATCTGCGTCAGACGCGAACAGATGCCATAGCGACGGAGCTACCCAATTGTTAGTTTCTCAGTTGATGTAAGGATTGTCTTCAAGTAAATGACGCTCAGGATTTGTTCTTGCGCAGTGGCGCGGGAGTTTTGTACAATCCCAGACCAAGACCATCTCGAGATGCAAGCACATTCTAATCCACATGCTCAAGAGTCTACTCACATCATCGGGAACGAAGAGGTCAGATGTCACAGCAGCTGAGAAATCATTCTGTATTCCAGCCTGCTTTCCTCGGAGCAGATGAGCCATGGTCTGTGTGGCTCGGAGAAGATGGGTTTTGCGGGAGATGGAAGGGGACTTTCGCTCAGGGAAGCATTACAAGCCCACTTTAGCGACACGCTCTGTTTTTAAAAGGACGGAGAAGTTCGAAGTGGTAGTATTGAGCCTCTCTAATCCAGCTACTATAATCAAAAAGACGGTCAAAGAGAGATGTTCAGGCAAGGCAAGGCGAGGAAGACGCGCCAATAAGGCAGCCAAGAACGGAAAGCTACCCGCGCACATACAATCAGGTGATATCAATTAGGTATTGCAAAAGACGCCCGGCAAACACTTTTGGCTTTGTTGCATTCACAGCAACCTCAACTAAGAATGGTCTGTTGTCCCACAGAAATTACGGCTTAGGAATATGTAGGGTTTTGCTGACCATCATGCAGCCGTGCAGGACAAAGAGACCAACAACAGGGTGTAACTCCCACACGGTGCCTGCTCCATAGGTGCCTCCAGGAAGCGCAGCTCCTATCTGGTCTGTCTTGACCCACCATGCCATGAGACCGGCAATTATCAGGCTGGTTGGTATAGGCGTGCCCTCAAAATACTTGCTCTTGCCCGTAGCATCCTTGGGCAGCTGAGCCACAGTGACGTTGAATCGTGCGAGGCGCAGAAGACCGCAAAGGACGAAGAAAGTGAGCAGCAGATGATCTGCGGGGGTGCGCATGCCGATTGCGAAAGCGCAAGATGCGGGTGCTGCGCCAAAGGAGATCTGTTGGAGATCGGTCAGCGCAAGTCACATAGATTGGAGGTAAGTGAAGAGAAGCATACGAGGTCGGCTAGAGAGTCAAGCTCTTGGCCCATGAGGCTGCTCTTCTTGCGCCAGCGGGCCACCTTGCCGTCAAAAAAGTCAAAGAAGAGGCCAAAGGGCATAAAGGCCAGGGCTGCCCAGAGGTTGGTGTGGTCCGACTCTTTGCCGAGGCAATAGCGCATGGACGAGAAGATGGACATGATGCCGCAGAAGCCTGACACTCTGTTAGCATGGCAGATGAGTGCTGGTAGGGCAGAAAGATCCCACAGTTCATGGTTGTGATGAGGTCCGCTAGGTGCAGGGCCCGAATCATGCTAAAGTGGCCATTGTCGGTGGCCAGCAGCTGCGCCTGCTTCTGCTGGGCCTTGTCTGAGCCGACTATACTGTTGCCTCCCAGGCCATTGGCCTCTTTGCTGTTGCTCCGTCTTGACATTGCTCTTGGGGAGGACTTTTGCGTGCTTTAGCCTTGCAGTTGCGAGCGGTGACAGATGCTCCGGGATCTTCAAAATACTTGTGTAGCACAAAACTCTGAATAGGCAGGAACAAGAAATTTTTTTCGATAGGATAGCTTGTTTCAGTGGCAGAGGATATTCCGAGGCTCTGTACAGAAGGGGTGGAGCAAGCAAAACAGCTTCACAAGTGTCAGGTTGGCAATGGTGACGCTTGGCTGAGCGACTACGTCAGAGCGCCAAGAGAAAAGCGGCTTGTTTCTTAAACTCGTCTTTGATTTCAAAATATTATTACTTGCTATAGAATGAAGCCAAATTTACCGTTTGTTTCCAAGATTCGTTGAAGCACCATTGTCGTCTGCTCATGAATTCATCGTCATTCAAGCAGCCGTTGGTGGCAAGACCAAACCTTGCCTGTTGTTGGGGGTATAATGTGTAAAACAATCAATGCCGCTGTAGTGCAGAGAAGCAGCCTTTGCCGAAAAATAATTAACAAGATGGATGAGTGGAGTAGAGATTCTAAGCGGTGGAAATGTTGGCTGAGCGCATCTTTGGAGGGGTTTGTGTGCGCTGCACAGCCCAGCCTTTGATGCCGACAGTCACCAGCGTCCAGGCCATGATGGTGGCCGTCAGACCCATGGTGACGGTGAAGACAAACATGGCGTCGAGATCGTACGATTCGAGAGCAGCAACGGTGGAAGAGTTGCTTGCCATGAAGATGAGGCCTCCACTTGTCAGGCAGAACGCAGAAATAAGCTCGGTCGGGGGTCGAGTTGGCAGGTAGCCTGTGGGAGGCTTGATCCACATTATCATGTAAGTCAGGGCCCGAGCAAAGGCGAACATCATGAACAGGCTTCCCCACTGGCCGTGGATCATGCCAGAGACAGCCGAATGCTGGGTGTGGCTCGACATCATCTTGCCCAGCAACAGAATGATGAGACCCGGCAGTGGGTTCATGGGGTGTCTGTACGAATCGGGCTGCTTCCATTCGGCATCACCGGTGTTCGATGGTGCACGGACTGCTGTGCTAATGAGCCTTCGGAAAGTGTGAGACTCGATGAGCATGCCAAGCTGTGGAAAGCAGTCAGTTACGAATCTACCGGTAAAATAAACTAATGGCTTCACTTACCAGGCCGCCACCAGCAAACATGATGGTGATGGAAATGTGCTCGAGATCAGTGGCTGTCCAGGCCTTGCCCCAGGCGTTCAGATGCTCGAGGAAGACGTTGGTGACGCCGTACAGCCAGATGACAAAACTTTCGGTAAATTCTGCCGTGGGGATTCTGGCCTTGCGCTTTCCAACAATCTCTGCGCCGGGCTTGATGTTCCAAGCCCAGCCGTAGTCGGCAAAGCAGCCCATCCAGCGTCCGAGAGTCAACAGACCGTACCAGAAGAAGATGCTGCCCTTGATCAGATGCGCCAAGACGTTGAAGATCTGACGCTCGCGCCCGATGCCGCCAAAAGTGACCAGACCAGTCAGGATGGCGGTGTAGCCGAGCAAAATCTGAAATCTAGTGAGGAGCTCGTAGATGAAGTAGAAGGCCTTCAGCGACGCGCCAGTGGCATGGCGCGCAACGTGCTTCGACAGGAACCTGTCGAGCGCAGCGTGAGGAACGATGCGACGCTTCTCGCCTGGAGACATGTCCTGGTCTTCGTCGTCGTCTTCTGGCTCGTGGTACGGCTTCTGGTTGTGCCGGGTGGGGAAATTGCCAATGTCAGAGTTCCAGCTGTTGGAGCGCGAGCTGTGGCACAGAGAGTTGGTATTGCGCTCAGTGCCCTGGCCGGAATCGCGAGACCAGCGCATCTCGTCGCTCTGGCCGTGGAACTTGTCGTAGTCTTCCATGGTCTGCTGGGTGACTGGTTGCAGAAGAGGCTCATACTGGATCTTGGCGGAGTCTTTGCGGTCCGTGTAGAGCGAGACGACGCCCATGACGGACCATGCCGTGGCGATCCATGTCACCGCCCAGCCCAGCTTGTGATGTGAGTTGTTCTCGTAGAGGTCTGGGGTGGATGTATTGTAGGCGACGCTGGTGAAGACGCACAGCGCATTGACCACTAGAAAGGCGAGCTGTGCAGGCACTTTGAGCTTTGACCCTCCCACGCTCAGCATAATGGCCACAGGCAAAATGATGGCCCAGGCGAGGATTGCCAGAGCAGCGTGGGCGTAGATGAGGCCGACGTGCTCAGGATGCATCCAATACGACGGAGGGCCCTCTGGTGCTGCTGGTGCCGGATCCACCGGAGCTGTATTCATGTCATGACTGTGCGTGTCGTCTCCGCCATGGCTATGCTGGGCCAGGGCGAACGCTGGGAGCAGCAAGGCCAGGAAAAGCGGTGCACTCGACAGCGCGGCCGAGCGCAACAATCGCATCTGGAGATTCTGCTGGAAACACACTTGGATTAGAAGCCAGGCGCAAGGCTGCTGAGCCAGAGAAAAAAAAAGATGCAGAGACAAGAGCTCGAGGATCTGCAAAGCAGCGCGCGCGCAGAGCACAGAGGCAACGTTTGCGGACGACACCAGGATGCGCTTCACAGCAAATTCGCAGAGCAGAAGCAGGAGAGTGGTCTACAGCTTGTTGCAAAAAAAGAGAAAGATCCAGGCTACAGAAAATGGGCAGGCAGGCACAGCTCATTAATGATTATTCAGACGTTTGGCCCAAAAGGCGCATGACGCCAACGGCTTTCTCGGGCGCGGATTTGGCATGGCCGACAAAATGCGGTAACCTTCTGAGCTCCGTGTCTCATTCCTCATTGTCTCTGACTCAAATGCCCGGGAAACGGCTCGAGCTGCTGCTGCTGCCTTGGGTATTTCTTCCCAGGCTCCCTCTGCATGTGCGCATACTGTTGATATAGCTTTAGCTGACCCGTCCAACAGACTTTCGACCATTAGACTCAGACTGAAGATCCAACAATCAGCTGTGTTCGGCAGTGTCGGATGAGAGCTTGTGATTGCCGACTCCCGCCGTCGTCTTGCCCTGTGTGACTGGCTTCTGAGCAATACACACTAGCCGGCCCATGAAAGCTAAAAAACTTCTCCTTCCGCCTCAGCCCTGCATAACTTGGGTTGCACATCACTTGCGGCTCCTTGGCAACCCACAACGGATCAAAGAGCCTCGAGTGTCCTTGAGAGGACGTTTCTTCCAGAGCTGACATAAAGGGCACATGTTATAAAACATCAGAGGGAATTAGAGGGAGGAGGATGGTTCTCTCTTGGGACTCTTTCAGCGCGGCACACTCCGTGACAAAGTGACCGTTCCGCGCACCGTTGTTCAAAAAACCCACCGGATTCGTCGGTGGCTGGCAACGCTCACCTCAGACAGACTCGTCGCCCCAACACGTGCAGAGACCCCGTTCCCACTAAGAGTCAAGTTACAGCGGTGAGACGGATACCTGCTTGAATGGCTCCATGATCCATCCAGGCATCCCCATCTCTCACGTCAAGTTCAACCATGCCATGCCCAACGGCAGGTAGAGACGACCTGATCGAGTCATGGCCGCCAGGCGCCCGCCTTGGCTGAACCGACATGATCGCCCACGCGCGCCAAACTGGATTGGTAAGTCACTGAAACCATATCGCCCTCCGCCCTCCGACTGGCCTCGTCTGTGCTTCATTGTCAGCTGACGCTCAGCCAAAAAAACTCCGGGTCACGTATGCGAAGTAGCTTGCATGAGGTTGACAGGGGTCCAATTTGTGCCCGTCACACAGACACACGCACCCGCATTTTACCTTTTTCTGCTTTATTCTTTTCAAAACTTGAAAGGAAATCCAGGCCTCAATTTTGCTAGACTGACACTAGACGCCTGCGGCCAAGAGTGGCGCCGTCGCAATTAACTACTCTTCTTGATGTGGCGCATGACGTACAGATCGCGGCAATCTCATCACCGCCGTCCACAGCCAATGCTCTTCTTCAAATCTTGCATGTGGCCATATTACAATATGCATATTTTGCTTGTGCATTTGGTCATACTAAAAGCTCTACAGCGCGCAGCAAATCCTGGCTACAGATCGATGCTCGATGGCTGGACCATCATATGCTAATTCAGAGGCTTGGCATCCGCTTTTTCTTCAATGCCACGGAACATCTGCAATCTGTCAATCACAAGATGGGTGCCAGGTTTGGTACAGTGCGCTCGTCACGGAGTTTGACCAGCTTCTCCACTGCGGCGTCTAGCGAGCTGTTGACACCGGCCTTCTGCGTGTCTTGGTCGTCGCGGTCGCGGTAGTTGACGCCGCGCTCCTCCTTCTCGCGCACTCCCAGCACAAAGGTGAAGTTGTACGAGCTCAGCTGGCCCTGCCTGATCTTCTTGTTCATCGTGTTGCCGCTCAGGTCCACGTCGACATGCATGCCCTTGCTCCGCAGCAGGGTCTGGACCTCGACACAGTAGTCGTGCACGGAAGCCGTCACTGGCACAATGAGCACCTGTCGTGGCGACAGCCAGAAAGGCCACTTGCCGGCAAAGTGCTCCGTGAGAATTGCAATGAAGCGCTCAAATGAGCCGTAGATGGCTCGGTGCAGCATGACTGGTCGCGCACATCCGGGCGTAAGTTCGCGTTCTGGGTTCTTGTCTGCCACCTTCTTCTCATCGCCACTCTGCGGCTTTGCGCCTTCAATGGCCGTCTTGACAGTCTCGACAGCCGACTTTGCAGCTTCTACGACAGGCTCTGCTGCCTTGGCAATAGGCTTGGCTGCTCCACCATCCCCTTGTGTGCCCATCTGCGGTGTCATGTATTCAAGGTTGAATCGTCGTGGCAGGTTGAAATCAAGCTGGATTGTCGCACACTGGTGGTCACGCTTCAGGGCGTCACTGATGGTAATGTCGATCTTAGGGCCGTAGAAGGCGCCGTCACCTGGGTTGAGCTCCCACTTGGTGCCGCTCTTGGAGCAGAAGTCATTGAGCGCCTTGGACAAGGCTGCCTCCGCCTTGTCCCACGTGGCAATGTCACCAAGGTACTTCTCAGGGCGCGTAGACAGCTTCATCTTAAAGGTGAAACCAAACTTGCCGTAGACTGCCTGCAAGAAATCGAACAGCCCGAAGATCTCAGACTCGACCTGATGGCCCGTTAGATAAATAATGCAGCGACAATGGAAACAAGAGTCTTACCTGCTCCTCTGTACAGAAAATATGCGTGTCGTCCTGCACAAAGCGGCGCACTCGAGTTAGGCCAGTCAGGGCCCCTGATGCTTCATTACGGTGCAGCACGCCAAACTCGGCGATGCGCATTGGCAACTCCTGGTAGCTGCGGCTGCGGTGGGCAAACAGCAGAGCATGTCCCGGGCAGTTCATTGGCTTCAGCGCCCACTTGTCCTTGTCGACTTCAAAGGTAAACATGTCGTCGAGATAGTGCTCTCCGTGGCCTGACCGCTTCCACAGCTCAGAGTTGTACATGTTGGGGCTCTGCACCTCTTGGTAGCCACGCTTCCAGTACTCTTCACGCAGGAATGACTGCAGTGCGTTGTAGATGATGGAGCCGTTGGGCAGCAAGAAGCACGATCCTGGTGACCACTCGTGGAAGAAGAAGAGCTCCTGCTGCGTGCCGATCTTGCGGTGATCGCGCTTTGCCGCCTCCTCCAGTCTCTTCAGGTGCTCGTCCATCATCTTCTGGTCTGGGAATGACACTCCGTAGATTCGCTGCAGAGAGTCGTTCTCTGCATTGCCCAAGAAGTACGACGCAGAGTTCTTCATAATCTTGAACTTCTTGACCCGACCCGTGTGGGGGACATGTGGACCTCTGCATAGGTCAATGAGTGGGCCGCATCGATACACTGTTGTGCTCGTTCCGTCTGGGATCTTGTCTTTGATTATGTGCTGCTTGTACTTGTTCGACTTGAACATTTCCAGCAGTTCGTCCTTTGTCAGCGTCAGGCGCTCGAACGGCTGCTTGTCCTTGATGGCCTTTTCCGCAATCTTCTGCAGCGGCTCATAGTCCTCGTGTTCCACTGCCGCACCTCCTGGCAGTGCCATCTCGTAGTAGAAGCCATCGTCGACCGGCGGCCCGATGCACAGGTCGCAGCCGTATTTCCGCTCACACGCTTCTCCCAGGATGTGCGCGCTCGAGTGCCAGAATACCTGCTTGCCCTCGGGGTGCTCAAAATCGAGCAGCTCGAGCGACGCGTCACCCTCAAACGGCCGCTCCAGGTCCCACAGCTCTCCATTGACCTTTGCAATAACGATGCGCTCAAACAGCGACTTGGAGATGCCCCGCGCAATCTCGGCCGGCGACGTCTCCCACGCCTTGCCCACCTTGACTCCACCGTCAGGCAGCGTGATGTTTATGTCGGTGCGCGGCTTCGCGGCCACCTCGGCATCACGCTGTGCCTTGAGCCGCTCAAAGATCTGGATGCGGTGGTCGATGTAGGCCGGCGGTGGGCTGAGCTCGAGGTCGGCGCCGCCCTTTTTCTTCTTGTCGACCTTGGGGCGCTGCGGCAGGGCGGCGGCCTCTGCGTCTGCCATGTTGTTGTTGCTGATGCTGGAAGGAGAAGAGAAGTGATTGGTGCAGTACGCGAATCGCTGTTGCTGGTTTTGACGTTGCTGTTGCGGCGGCAGCAATGGCACGGGTCTACAGGCTGGCGTGCGCAGGCATACACTGGTCAGGCGTGCGCGATGACTCAGTCGGCGGATGAGGAGCATGTAAAGGAAAGGTGAGTCAGTGTGGAGGTGGGAAAAATAAAAATACAGTGGAGGCTTTGATTCATGGAGCTTTGCAACCCCACCAAGCTTCTGTGTCTCTCCCCCTTTTACTGAAGTGTCTTGGTGAAACTTGGCGGCCCTTTTTTTGGTGAGGCCTATATTTTTGACTACCAATGGGCAACTCTTCCTCAGTCCTGCCATTGTAGACTTTATTCTTTTCACGTCTTAATCTTCTTCACATTACAATTTAGATATTATCGCTTGATACCTGATGAATACCGCGCTGCATAGAGACATAAGGTTACTTGGCCTACATTTTGACCTTTGCAGCACCTCTTCCCCCCTAACATAACCTCAATGTAACCCACCATATACGCTCCATGTTTGAATTATCATTCTCCCTTTGTATGCAACAGTCTGCTAAGATGAATATTGCTCTAGCGTACTTGGAATAATTTCCTTCGAGTGTGTCGGCAATAGTGACGCATGCTTGACATCTAACTCAAACCCTCCAGGGACAATGGATTTCAAAGTAAAGACACAATGCAGCAGAATAAAACAGGAGTCCGACACGTCCTGTCAGATCTCTAACGATCGTTGCTTCTCACAGAAAATTTAGACCCACCTTCATCATAAATTTTATTTAGAAAAGTTTCGCCAAAGATGGATATATTCAGTGGCTGAGCAATTCATCGTACTCAACCAGAGACTACTCAGAACTCTGATAGAGCCTATCAATTTCATCTTGATACAGAGCCAGGGTGTTCCGTCTAGATACCGTTCCCTTGCCAGTCCTTGCAAATGGTCGACCAGGATTCGACACAATGACTAGCCCTTTCTGAATCTGACCCATGGTGCCGGACGCAGCATTTGCAGCTTCAATAGCTGGCCAAATCTCTGCGATAAAAGCCTCCATGTTCTCTTGGGCTCGTGCCAAAACACTTTGGCTGGGTGAGAGAATGACACACGGAGAAGCATGACCGGCACCACCCAGAAGCGCAGCAGCTATCAGACCATTGCTTTTTTCCACGATCACATCCTCCATTCGTGAGGCCAAGATACCGAATCCTGTTGAAAATTTGATATAGTCATCGCCCCTTCCAGCATACTTCCAGGTATCTTCCAGAGACGGGTGCTTATAGAACAGATCGTTTGTCGGGTATGTCGTGCGACCCGGGAACATAGTAAAGACTTGCTGATTCCTTTCTAGCCCCGGGGTCTTCTTGAATACGAGTTCGTACAAACCCTCATCTCCTGGATATTGTTCAAAATGCGCACCAATTGACGGCGAAAATGTCATGTACTCCCACTCGGAGTCTCGGCGAAGCTTCTGTAGGTAACCACCCTGTTCCGTAGTGCCCATGCCACTGGTCACCAAAATCCCGCTCTGATGCATTCTGTCTCCAAGCGACTTTCGAAGCTGGGCGCCGACGAAACTGACGTGTTTGAGCTTCAAAATTCGCTGCCAACCACTGGGTGTCGCCGCTAGTTTTTCAATGTCTGCGGGCGGAAGAAGCACACCATACAATGCGGCACCATCTATAATTCCAGCCAACAGCTCTGCCGACACTGGAGGAGTATTGCTGGGTCCGACAACTGCCACAGATCCCATGAGGACAGCGAATTGAAGAAGCACAACAAGACCGACAAAGTGGAACATGGGAATGCTTGTGTAATATCGGCCTCCAGAGAACTCGGCGCTCATATTTTCGCCCTCGATCTCGGCAGCAATCATGGCGGAATCAAACGACGTCATCATCTGATGGGTATACGGAAGTATCTTTGGGAGCCCTTGAAATTTGGCGTGTCAGTATGTAGAGATCAATAGAGGGCTACGAAGGGCAGTGCATTGACCGAGTAGTTTCACTTGGTGGGCGCATCCACAAACCAAACAGCTCAATCCTTGCATTGCCCTTTTAATTACCTACCGGTCGTACCCGATGTGTGCAGAATGATCCATGGCTCCAATTTGTGCTGTTCCCAAGATTTCCCAAAGGAGATAGGCTCTGCCACGGCTAGATCAAGCCAGTCATCAAGGTCTGGGACAATCAGATCGAGCATCTCGAGCTCAGAGAGATCAACGTTCGCCTTCACAGGTTTTGCATGCAGGAACGCCTGGCATTTTGTGGCCTTCAGCAAGTGATGCTGTGCATCGGGACCATTCGTCAACGACGGGAGCAATATCTGCTTGCTGATCTTTGCCGCAGCCAGGCACAGAATAGGTATGCGCAAGTCATTCAAGCCTTGATATGCAAAGATGTCAATTTTCTGGTTTTGCGTATCAAGATTTTCTTCCAGCCAGAGGGCGGCTCGATTGATTGCACGACCTAGCGCTCCGTAAGTGACTTCCTCAAAGCCCTTGCTTATGTCCTTTTCATCCTGCAAGCGCAGAGTCCACACTTTGCTTGGCTCATGAACAGAAAAGTATTCAATTGTTTGAATGACGGACCTCTTGCCGACCTCCATCGCAGCGAGTTTGTCTTTTCCTGGGCTCGTGAAATGACGGCGGTTTTCGTTGACGGTCCAGGTGTGTATTGAAGCTACTGTCCCATTCAGGTCTTTTTCAGTCCTATATGCTGGGAGATGTACTCTGCTTCGTCATGGCCATAAGCTGATACAGAAAGAACCAATACACGTAAGCCCGAGAACTCAGCCCAAGGGCAGTGCTAGTGTCTACCGAGGTTACCATGGCGCTGACCCACCCGTTCGCACGGCCATGAAGCCAAGCTAAGTGTCAGCAGCACAGTGGGAAAAGTCTTCCCGCCGTCACCAGGAGCCATTAGTTGATGTTGTAATTCGTGAGCATAGCGGCTTAGCGCCAACTGCCAACCGTTTGCGCCATCTGGCTCAACCAATGATCTCACGAGTCTATTTTCCTTTCAACACGACAGCTTTTCAATCTATTCCTGGTCCGAAGATGTAAGCATCGCGTCAGTTGTAAAGCAAATTAAGGATCCAGCTCGGCCTGACACCATAGGCGGTAGTGTTAGGGATGGGAAAGCATAGCTGTCGTGGAATTGCGCCACGCGGCACTTTCTGTCACCCCGACCTGACGCTACTGATCCATGAGATGGCACTTGCTATGGCTGGCCTTGCTCTTCAGTTTTTCTCAACTCCTCACTTCACTTATCTAGGCGCACTCTAAAAGTAAGACTTCAATTGCAGTTCGCTTACTCAAACAATGCGGGGGTTTATGCAGGGCAAAGGCGTCGGGTAATAAGGACATACTTGACCGTCAGTACCTTGAGGCATGGGCTATACGGCAGGTGGGCTGAACATGCTTCTTACAATGATTCATACCAGGACCCAGGCTCTATCTCACAGAGCCTTTGGGCCTGTCACATTGTGTGAAGTGCAGTATATCCAGCATTAGATGCAGCTTGAACCCAGGCGGCGACGACCTTTAAGACAGTAAAGCTTTTAGTAATGTAATGGAAATGCCGAGCTGCTATACCAAGACATAAACTCTGGTGCTCGTTGGTGGAGTTTGCGGAAGATCAAATGCTGAGTCGGAAAAGATCTACTTCAGATACGAAGTTTGCTATAGCTATGTCGTTATACCTCGGTCACTACTCTTATACCAGGCTGACTTTTTGCCTTCATTAAACCCCTGATTGACTGGTTCTGCGCAGGATTAATCCTTAGCAAGAGCCTCTTGGTCTGAATAGTTGCTCGATAAAGTTATGCTAGCACACAGGCCATTATAGAATGGTTTGAGAATACCATGACAAGTGTGGCCCCCAAAGACTGCCTGCTTTTTCCCATGGCATTAGATGATCCTCCAACATAAGGACAGGCGCCTGTTTCAGAGAGGCTTGTGCAGCCTCGCCAGTGTTCATCGTTCAAGTGGGGTAAGGGGCCAATGTGATGCATACAGTCAGCGCATCAAACCACATGCAACCACTGAGGTGCTTTTCCCACACTCGAGCCGAATTTTCGCCCCTCTCACATGCAACAACTAGCTCCTTCGTGCCCTCTTACAGCCAGTGCCTAGGATCACTGGTGCAAGGCCACGACAGGGATCCTGCAGCCAGACTGCAGAGCTCCTACAGCTCGACCGGGATTAACATGAGTGCCAGTTCGACAAGGCTGTGGCCTCGTGCAGCATTCAAAAATTGGAGTGAACCCAGGCCTCGCGCGTTAAAAATAATTTTCCCAGATGCAATGGCTCCATATGCTGGCCAGGCACTCCTGGCAGTCTGTGTCTGCTTTGTTGTCATTGACACAGTCTTTATTCTCGCCAGAATAATATCACGTAAAACACTTCCAAATGTCTCATTTGGCCCAGATGATGTTCTCGCAACCCTGGCATACCTTTCATGTGTTGGCCTGTGCATAGCTGGATTCTGTAAATGCCTTCCAAGTGCTTCACTTACCTACCTTCAACTAAGCTGTGTCACAGGTAAACTTCAGTATGCTAAGGTCGGCTATCATTTCTCGGAAGTCTTGCAGCACGACCCAGGCGCAAATACAGAATGGCTGAAGCTCACCTTTGTTGTCGGATGTTTATACGTACTTGCTATTTCTCTCGCTAAGCTTTCTATTTTGTGCTTTCTGTTACGCATCTTCGCCGTCAGTCCATATCGCTTCATTTTCAGATGTCTCATCGGGCTTGTCACAGCGCACTGGACTTCACTACAACTTGCAGTCATCTTGCAATGCATCCCTCCCCGTGCATACTGGGACAAGACTGTTCCTGCAACATGCTTTAACGACGAGAAATTCTTCAAATGGAGTAGCGTCCCTGGTGCCATCATCGACGTCCCGATTCTAATTGTACCTCTGATCGCAACCTGGAAACTCAAGACAGCTCGCGCCACGAAACTTGAATTAACCGTCGTCTTCTCATGCGGTACCCTGTGAGTCACCACTGAGAGATTTCTTTTCACGGTCCTTCTAACCTGTTGGACAGCGGCATAGTCGGTAGCGTTGCTCGAAGTATTTTGTTTTTTCTGCAATCTGCCTATAACGATAAGACTTGTGAGTGTGACGCGCACACTGAGCTGCTGGGGTGCTGCCTCTGAACTAACTGATAATAGATGCCTCAGTCTATCTTGTGGGGATAAGCATCATCGAACCCTCTTTCTACCTCATCGCCTCGTGCTTGATGGTAATGAGACCACTTGTAAGATTCATCTCCCGAAAGGCAACTGGACACTGCAAAGGGGCTTGCTTCCCAATTTTTAGCAAAATCATCCCTTGCAAGGATAAAAAGCAAAATGATAGTACCCTCTATTCTATGCCTAAGCCTGACAGCGGCGGATCGATGCATCTGGCAGGCGGAAAAGCAGCCTCGAATAAGCACTTTGTGACGGCAAGCAGGGGAGAAATGTCCGATCAGTGCATGCTTGATACCGAATCTGTCCAGGTTAGGCAGGACATCTGGGTTTTCGAAACTGACCAATCTGCAAATGAACAAAGATAAATAAGATTAATTCTTCCAAGTTATGAATCCAGTACTAAGGTGAAGCAAGGACGGCACCTTCAACGCTGTAGGACAGAATTCCGAAGCAACCTCAAAATTTGCCCTTAGAAAGCCTGTGTAGTTTCTCAAAACTCCAGTACTAGCCTCGAACTCCGCAAATAACACTATATCTCAAAAGCACCTTTCTCAAAGAACGATCCGGAGGACGAGGATGTGTATGCAGACCTCCCATCAACATAAGCAACTCCAGTAGATAGGTCACCGTCCGTCAGCTTCTGAACATTACTGAAGTTGTTGGTAAAATTCCAAGCGGCATGCAAAGACCATCTGTAGATGTCTCAAGGTATTTGAGATGCCGACAGTAGCAAGAATACGTCTGTTTCTGCCAGAAAGAATTAAGACTGTTATTCTTCCTACCATAGCCCATAGTATACACGCGGTTTGCCATTTACTTAGATTCGATGTGCTGTAACTATCTGCTGTCCTTTCTTAGGAGCGCTTGAAGTCTGTACTGCTTCCAAGCTGTGATCGCTACCGGAGGAGCGGGCAGAAGACCAGACTCTGATGCCTTTGATGGCAGAATCCACGAAGCGGGGGAAAATGATTAGATTTCCCACCAGAATCCCTGCGCAGACCTCTCCAAAGGTACACTCCGCAACCTGGGTTAATGTGTACGTCAAGTCGTCGCTTCCGTTATTGGAGATGCTGTATACAATGCGCATTACGCTGGCGATAATGGCAAGCATGCCGACCATGAAGAGCGCTCCGATAGCCAGGCGGCGACCCATCGAGGCCTTCAGTCCCCAGATACAGTATAGCGGAAATGCAAGCATCAAGAGATCTCCAAGTAAGTTGAAAACACCAGTTGTGATGATGAAGCGTTGGAACTGGGCATTGAGGCATCGACCCTCGAGCCGCGAATTCCATGCTTTTTCCACTGGAGTACACTGGAAAATACAGAAAAATAGTTGCGCAGTGTAGTATGCCATGGTGACGGCGATAAAGGCGACCACAGCCCAAAACCGTCTGTCTTGGATGACCACAAAGATGTTAATAAATTGCAAGCATAATGTCAACCGAACTGAAGCGATACACAGGGAATAGAAACATTCTGAGATCCAGCCCCAATATGCAAAATCAGGCATATCAGTGACGGGGACATTCCATTGATGCACGCCAGCACCATAAGCGAAAGCTTGAGAGATTAGTATGTAATAGACGAGGAAGCTCAAATAGGCAAAAATCATTGTATAGTCGGCCCAAATGGTTTGCTTCACAATGAAGACTTTCGAATAGACACGAATTGCTGTTGCAACTGAAGCAAGAACCAACATGAAGATATCTGCAGCACGGACTGCTGGCATAATGGATGGCGGGTTTTGGAAATCGGGAACAACGCCAGGAGGCGGAGAGAGAGCGCCTTTACCTGACATGGTGAGGGCTATGCTCTATTGGTGGTTGTGATGAGAGAGTCAAGTGAAGAAGCAGAGCGCGATGATAAAAGCTTTAGGCGAAGACGGTGCGCAATTCAACGGTGGATGTAGAATTTGCAAAATCGAGCGCTGCTACCCGCTACAGAATTTGTCTACACTGGCTTGGGTACGGGCAAACTCATAGGGGGTAGCGAGCATGTTGGGCACGACGATCCCTCACCGCTCCAACATATACGTTCCACCCCGAATCGCTATTCTCACCCTTATGAGGACTTGCTAATGACACTGAACAGGAAATCCTTCCACCAGCTCTGAACGGGCTGGGTGCAGTGGAAGCCTAGAGGTTCGGCCTAAGGGGCAGGTTCTTGTCGCTTGTGTGGCGTGAGCGATCATCAACAAGGCTAATGTGTCCACTGTGCTACAGCATGAGTGATGTGGCACGGGCTCTTCGACTGTGCCTCCTTTTGGCACGCTATGAGGGACGCACACCAGGACTTTCTTTCGTGTCTGCCTTGTTTAGCTCCAACCTTCTACATTCAATTCTGAAGAATCCGCAAAGATTTGTCAGGCAGACGTCTGTTCTGCGGGAAACATAGTAGCGTTAAGAACGCTCGCCTAGGTGATCCTCAACTGAACTATTTTCGGACTAGAATAAACCAGCCAATGGCATCAACACTTGGTATGACATTCTCCTAATCTCAACAGTTCTGGCTTCATTAGAAAGATAGGGTGAAGGTCACTTATGGCGGCCATGCAAGATTGATTTCAAGGAAGTTCATAATTTTGTTTTCAAACGATTTTATTTGCCTCCCTGTCAAATTTTGCTTTTCAATTCTATGCACCCGAGTACAGACTAGAGACGAAACCCAAACCGGAACATCTGCGTCTTTTTACACTTTCACATGAAAGCGTGTATCAAACGCTTTCGGCCCATCGATCGGAATGATGAAGCTGTGGTGATATGTATGAAGTCAAGCTGAGTTTTCCGTCTTTCACGCCACAGGAGATGTATGTGAAGAATCCAGAGCTTTTCTCAATGGCCTTGTAGAAGCTCAAGCGTTCTACGGCTGTAATGAATGCCTCTGCATCCTGGACTTTGTCATGACGTTTGCAAAATTTCGTTAGAGCGTTCAGCACTTTGGCGTCGCTTTTGCCATAATGCTTGACAGGTATGTATATCTTAGCATTGGGCAATGCGTTACTTGTTGCCACGTCAAAGCAGTACAGTATGCCTGCTGTCTCATGGTTGCAATGCCGAAGCTCGGAATCGCTAGGATGAGTCTTGTCCAAGTCAAGTACAAGATACCACAGCTCACGCAGTTCAGCAAGAACTGAAGATGTCCAGCTTGTATCAGCGCCATCAAGAGAAAGTGTTGAACACACCGCGGTGAAGTTCGTCGTTGACGACCTGACGTAAATCTTCAGTCTCGATAGCAGGGGCTTCACGCAGTCGATAGCGATAAGTACAATTTGAAACGACACTGTCGGTTCCCTGGTGCGAATGTATTTCTCCAACATGACATATGCTGGTACTGGAAACCCATGCGCCTCAATGCCTTTGATCGCGTTGCTAAGCACCGAGAGTCGTGTCTGACCAGTCTGTTCTGCGCGCACTGGGGCCAGATATGCTTTGGCTGTGATATGACCAGATCTGTTGAATTCCAGCCCGAGGAAGATTGCTGAAGAGCTTGACACAAAGTTCAATTTTGTCTGTGATAGGGTTTTATTTGGCTCGTAAAATGCTTCTACTAATAAATCAAACAAATTCCAATCCGAGTCAACCAGCGCATTGCGTAATGAGTGAACACATTCCAAAGGACGGCTTCGATTAAAGGGGTCAGCAGCGTTGCCTGCCATATCGCTGACTGGCTCAAAGCTGAAGCGAATCTTGGGTTGAGACTCCCAGGCCCAGCTGTACTCTAAAGGAGTAAAGTCGTCTGTCATGAAGCTTCGCCATGCCCTGGGCTGTGATCCAGTGATAGTAGGCCCCAAAAATGGCGCTACATGCTTGAAACAATGCGAAAGAGCCAAATCCTGGCTGGACTGGCCGTATCCAGCTGCCTTTAACATGATAGACAGATCATGGTCAAGAATTTGGCGCCATGATGTGTCCCTTTGACTTGTGATTGTCGCTTGCTGGGTCATAGTCGGCACTAGTCTCAACAGACCTCCTTGTGTGAATACTCAAGGCGAGCGATTTGATTTCACATAGCTATGGAATAATGTTCAGGGCGAGTGGACATCAAGCCTTTAGTATGCAGGCTCGCTTGGGACAAGTGCTATGCCAGACAACTTTGTGGGCATACGAAGAGATAGGCGTTTAACATCTGCAAGGCCAGGTATCTCTTCGTCGTGATCTTTTAGCTGGCCAATGATACTTTTCATGCTTGTCATGGTTTTTGAGGTAAAGAAGGCACCCTTCCCCACCAATTTGCAGACTTTTCTCCATGAATTGTGATCGGGCAAAGATACCCAGAAACAAGTCAAAACGAGTCATAACTCAGGGTTAGTGTGTCACCGGGCAACTCGTTGCCCGGGCTGTGTGCTGCCTCTTTGTCGAGCTGAACGCACATTACTGTCCTATAGTAGTACCAATAAATGCCTCACCTCGCTTCTTCCAGTGCTGCACGAGTGGTGACGCTCGTGAAGTCGATCATCTCTTCGGCGCACATCTGAAGTCGTTGAAGCAGCAAAAAGAGAAAAAAAAAAGCGAGCACCAGCACTCTCACAGGCGTATTTGCATCCAATTTTCAGAACCTAAGGGCTCGTAGTCTCCGAGGCTGTTCAAATCGCGGCAATATTACAC